>JAHWFP010072785.1:0-24698 GCA_023313725.1 Lithobius niger | reverse complement strand
TCATCCGACGTATCCACATTGCGGGGATACGCAGTAGCTTCCCGACTCTTCCTTTTTCGAATGATTGACCGCTTTCTGCGCTTTTTCTTGGCTTTTTGCTTGTCGTCATCAGTCATGATAAGCAGACTAGACGGTGTGCTTGTGGCCAGAAAATTTTTGGCATTTTCCCGTGGCCGCAAAATGTTTTCGTGCAAGGAGTCATCTTCAGTGTTGTCTAATTCCATTTCATTCTTGAGAAGCATTGGCAAGAAACGATTGTTCGAAAGAGACGACGATTCACTCGCAACCTCTTTGGTATGAAGCATGCTGCGATTGGTGTCCATCACCACCAATGCACTATCAGAGATAGACGTGTGGCCTAAGGCTTTTGCTAGCGATCTAAACTCTGAAGCATAGGTACTAGCTGCCAAAATTGGGTGCTCATCAAAAATGGGCACTTGAGTGTTCCTATCATGGGCCTGTGACTGACTGGGCACAGACTCTGACAGGGATTGTCCTTCGTGATCCGACTCTACATAAACTACAGCTGCACCGACACTAGTTTGGCACGTTGCAGAAGACTGAGCACCACCAGGAGGAACTGTCTCCGTAGTCTCATAATATACACTGTCTTGCATTGATACAGAGTGGTTTGAGTCCTCAAGCTGACTACTAACCGGCTGCGCTTCACCCGGTGGAACAAACTCATTTTGGAGCCTTGGTTCAAAATTGGCCTTGCTTGGGATTGATAATCCTTCACTAGCCTTTAACCTCGCCAATCCTTGTTCAATGTCAGGATAAGAAGGAATTGGTGATGTTGCCAAATGACTAGGTACCTGTTAGAAATAAAATAAAAACAAATGTATAATATATGTAATCAAAGGATCACGTAAATGGGTTGGAGGGGTTAACTCATAACCACAACATAAAATTTATAGAAACAAAACACGAGTACAAAAAAGGAGTGCTGATAAGAATATAGAGAAGGAAAGGGCAGATAAATACTCTTCCACAAAGAAAGTCTAAAAATATAAAAAACTTGAATAGACTGTACAATATGACCGATTGCATTTCATTGAAACTGGTTATCGTTTTTCCTTTCTTCTTTTCAATTGTCAACTTGACAAGATCTTGGTTTGCTGGTTGTAGTTCTCTATTCAATACACTTTCGCAATATGGGCTTGGTCTCCCAACGTCAACATACATGGAGGACTGAAAGACGAGATAAAAGGGTAACTGAAAGTTAAATATTTTTCCGACCTAGTGCCCTTTTAGTCACACACTACAGAATTAAGGTTCTGGATTTAATTTGTATGGTGATGCTGAAATCAAATCGCACTATATATGCAGAAATTGCTTCATGTGTCACTGATTTTTATCATTAACTTTATTCAAAAGGCATTTGTTTTACTACCACATCAACAAACAGTAAACTTGCGTCCTTTTTGAGGTTACGGTTTCTTTATGCCGAAATTGTGTCGATAGCACTATTACAATAAGTATCACGACTATCACATGAGAGTCTAAGGGTCAAAAAGTGTTAATCGAGGAAAGTATTTTAGGCTTTTAAAACCTACTTTTATCTTTCCTGCGTCGGCACCTAAGAATAAAAAAAAAGGTCACCTTGTCACTCAGGATAAATTTGATGCCAGCACTGCTTGAAGATATAGACTAACCAAACACGAAAAAAACTAAATGAACCAGATAGCAGAAAATGACTAATCAGCAGCTTCCTCCTCCAGTAGCTCTTATGAATCTAGAATTTTTATATAGGATACAATACTTAGAAAAAAAAGTTAACGTATGATATTCTGCTGAACCATGCAAGATCGTAATGTGAGGACACACACGATAACAAGCAGAGTTCATTGCTACCAACTAAATAGTTCTAACATAACCATCATGCATTTACTTCAATTTTTTTGCTGGGCTTTGTCAGCTATGGTCGATTTGTTGAATACGTGATTTGTTCTATTGCATTTGGCTATTAAATCATTTTTCGGGACAAAAAAACATTTACTTTAGCCCAGAATTACAAATTATTCAATATTTTAAAAGGAAAAGAATTTCATGTGATCACACATTCTTATTTTTGGCTTCGCTGGACTGTTTGTACCTCTAAGATGTTGAAATGCTACATTAAGAAAAAAGGTGCCACGATGGCGAGAGCAAGATCGTAGAATAAAAATATCTTTCCTTATCACCAACAAGTCAATGGACTGCTAGACAAATTAATGGTGATGTGTACTACAGGCCACAGAATTAAAAGTTTTGTGCAAAATTGCAAACATGGAAAAATGGGCTGGCTGGTTCCATCAGACACAGAAAGCTGACCCCCCCCCCCCACCCCAAGAAAAAATGTGCTAAGATGGCGGGATCGCAAAATCGAGAATGTTTGGTTTCTAAAATGACAGACGGCACTTTTTCATGTTTTTACTTTTTTTTTTAAAGTTAAAACATTTTGCCCCAAAATTTTGCCGCCATGGGCTATAGCTACCCTGTATATCCACCTCTCAGATCAAGGAATCAGTAAGCAGCCCTTTATAATTGTTTGTGCAAAGATCAGTGCATCAGCCTTAAAATCAGTACATCAGTTTAGGATCATATTAGCTTTATGAATGGACAGTCATGCAACTTACATCTGCAAAATCTTCAGTTTCTTGAACAAAAAAAGCTTCTCCTGTTTCTCCCAATTTCATGTGGATGTCAACAGGCTCGCCATTGATTTCTATGTCGACCTTTAGGTAAAAGAAAACATGTAAATATTAGTGCAAAAACTGGGAATAAGTCCTTCTTTCACAAACTTAATAAAAGCAAACAGAACATCAGGCATGCAGCAAATCCCTTACTTTTTTTTATACTAAAATATTTACTGTCCTATAAGGTGAAGACATTCACTAGCTCAAACATTTAAAGAACGTTTCTCATCATCAGTGGGAATGCAATTCCTGTTCACCGTAAGCATAGAGCTTAATATTGAATTAGAGGAGCTGGTGAACAGGGCTGGTTTTAAATTAATTTCTTCCCTTCCAGTGGAAGAAAATGGGAAAAAACGGCTGTATTTAGAAAGGTGTTGTAAAGTTTTTAACCCTTTAGAGAATTTGAATGACAGCTTATACAGACACAACCTTCATACATGAATTGTGTGGCACTCGCAATTTGGCCGGTAGATATTAAAATTCAATCAGGTAAAGAGGCTAGTAACATACTGCATGCTTGGTTGGATGGTAATGATGCTAACCGCTTGTTTCTAGCTAGTACGGTTCCCGAGATATGACAATTTCAGCATCAGAGTTTGTTAACGAGTCGCAGTTATAACCAGTAAGGGTAAAAATCAAGAGTACATTTGGCGAGTAGTGACCGACGTTGGTGAAGGTTGTACAGAAGTCAGTAAAACGAACGCCTGGCATTAATAACCATTGCTGCACAGCAATCAGTAACAAGTTTCAAAGCTGTATGGTGACCTAATCAATTTCTTAATTTTGAATGAATATCAGAAAATGTAGTCTGGTTTATTAAAGACTCTTACGTCCAAAAGAAATGAAAAAAGGTATTTTTTTCCGGATGGAAAAAAACGGGGAAAAAAGCCATCCATGGAAGAAACTTTTCAACCCTGCTGGTTAACTAGTTAAAAGAGCATGATTGAGTACCTTAATTCACCTATTAAAAACCCATGGGTTACTAAAATTAATTCAATAAAAAAGGGGTTGGCCACCATAACGAATTTGTAATTTGAAGCTTACTTCTGCCCAGGAAGGGTGTTTAGGCTTAACTCCATCATGGAAAATTCAGCGTTTATGCGATCATTCATGTGTACATGTGATCTGGTTCGGTTTAGCATCAACACAGTTATTCTCATAGTTTCAAAGTTTATTTAGTTAATTTAGGCAGAACCACAATTTAAGGAGGAAAAATACTGATTTGTTTGAATGTGTGAAGCTTTTAGTCAATTTTAGCAGAAAAATTACGATATGAAATCAAATCAAAAGTCAACTTCAAAATCGTCAAGACACTGTCTTGCAAATCTTTGACAGTTGCCCACTGTCTCTTCAGCTACAAAAAGTTTTGTTTGGGCCCTCACATCCTAGGCTCACTGCTGGTTTTCAAATTTTGACAATTTTGCCAACCATATTTGTATCGCTGTTTATCAAGTTTGCTCCCTTCCAGTCCCCGACGCCTACTCAACTACTGACAAGCAGCACTACAAATAAGAGCGGCAACATTGTCAGCAAGATTTGAAAACCAGCAGCAAACAAGGATGTATCAGAGCCCAAACTTTGTGAAGCCTGAAGAATACATTGAAGAACTGTCAAAAATTTGCAAGAAGAAGTGAGTGTCTTGGAAGTGAAAAGTGTGCGATTTCTAAGTTGACTTTGATTCAGTCTTCAAGAAGTTTCACAGTATGAACTACAATGAGCAGTAGTTCTGCTTTTTAGCTTGCTGAAAGCAGTCTGGTTTAGTGCATGTTACACAACGAGGTTTACAATCTGAAAAGCCTTAAGGTCAGAAATCGTGAAATAACCTTTAATTGAAGTAAAGAAAAGTTCCCCACCTTTCAGAAAATCCTAAGGTGCCCTCTGCCCCAACGCACATTAGTTACAACTGTTAGTTTTTTTCGTCAGGCTGAAGCAATCGGTGTGTTTACATCATCATCGTTACTCGGTCGATTTGACTTTTCTGGCCTATCTTCCTGTATATAACGGGCATGGTGATATCCCATCTTTTCGCTAGCCACGTAGAGTTCTTCTTGCACAATGTATTGAATATCAGGATGTGCTGGGGGTTGCAGGTTCCTCAGTGGTTAGCCTGCGCTGTTGAGATGTTGCATAAAGGGGACTAAATCCCTCAAGTGAGGTTCTCTCACTGCTTTGAAATGCAGGAGTTTTGGATTTTGCCCAAATCTATTTTGTGTAGGGTTTCTATGTGGTGATGTGCAATGCTATTATTTTTTACGTTGTTCTTCACGTCAGCTATGTGTTGCTTTACCTAACGTTCACACCTTTCCTGGTTTCCCAGATATAAACTGCACCGCAATCACCGCACAATAGACATACACCCGTAGGAGTATAGGAAGTGACATCACATCCAATCCAGGCATGTTATTACGTTGTAAGGAGTCATTCTAGGTAGAAGGCTTAGGGGTGGAACATGCTGTTCTTGCTGGTAATCCTTGCCACTAGTCTTGCTTCTAGTGAATGTCACCCACCACAACTACTTCACTAGAAGCAAGAATGGTGACGAGGATAACCAGCAAGAACAGTGTGGTCTCGCCCATAAGCATTCTACCGAAAGTGACTCCTTACAACACAATAACTTCACCCCCACTACTCCTAGACGTGTATACCTAGTACCATATGGTGATTGCGATGCAGTCTATATCGGGGAAACCAGGAAAGGTGTGAGCGTCAAGGATAAAACACATATCTGACACAAAGAATAAGGTAAAAAAGAATACATATTGCACATTACCACAAGGTAACCACAAAGGTTGGACAAAATTCAAAGCTATCCCTTCCCCCCCCCCCCTCCCCAGCGAGACACCCTCATCTGAGGGCTTTAAGAGTCCCTCTTTATACAACATTTCAACAACGCCGTCCGTGCCACTGACGAACTTCCAAGCGCAGCCCGCTATTCAACACATTGTACAACAAGATCTCTCTAAGCAGCCAGCGAAAAGATGGGAAACCCCAATGCCCACTACATACTACTGGAGGCCATGGCCAAGAGCTTCAAATCCACCGAGTAACGATGATATAAACACAAGAAGACAAGTGAAGAAAACAAATGGAAAATTAAAAAAAAGTGGTTTGTTGAAAATGTGCACAGTCATTGTAGAGGAAGAGTGATATTAGTGACCTTGAATTTCAGTGTTTCCTGTCTACAGCAAGATGAAAATTGCATTGGTTTATTTTTTTTTATGAGCATTAGTTCACGTCCGATGATGCTGGAGAAGTGATGTTGGTAAAAACACTACTTTGAAGATAAGCTTGAAATAAACGGCAATATTTTGAGGAAAGTTAAACTAATGACCGGAGCGAGGGGGGTGGGGGGAGAGGCAATTTTTTTGGCCCACCTGCAGCATGGTTTTTATGTGTTTATTTTTCTGGGGGTGGGTGGAATTAAGAAATCGTGGGGGGGGGAGGGGGGGGGGGAAGCAACACGAATCTGGACAGACTTAAAATCCGACAAGGTTATACTAGAAGAATATGCAACCAGAGTGACAAATGGTTTTTTTCCATGTAAATAAACACTGACATGATTGAGTTACTGAATCCTGAAAGAGTTTTCATCTTTTACTAACAGATTACTCACAAACAAAACCAATCTAGCCAATAAAAGTTCAGTTATACATGTAGAATTACCACTCACCACTTTTTCCCTACTCCGGAGAACTCCAATCTTTCCAAAACGAACATGGAAGGGTGAACTAGAGTAGGATCCATCTTCTTGCTGAATGATGACAACATCGATAGCACCAGTAAGGGTAGCTGAATTGATTTCATTGTAGAATTCTTTAAAGTTGGAAAGAAATTTGCTCACATAATTCATGACGGCTGTCTGTTCTAAAAATACAAAAATAATACAAAAATGTTAGTCAATGGGAACACCTTTACCACTATTACGTATTATTCCAAAATTATATAAAATGCTAACCAAAATAGTATATGGCATAAATAATGTAAAGCAACTACATTATCACGGCAATTGTACATCAATAAAAAAAAATTTTTCGTGGAAAACAACAGATCAGAGTTTCTATTTTTACAACAAAGGAAGCGTGCCAATCTTCTGCTTCACAATCCGCTGTCCGGAATGCGTGCCAAGGAATAATTATGAACAGCCTTAAGAAATCAAGGGTTCATTCCAAATTCTTAAATTTAGCACCCAGGAAACGGAACATTGTTTGCATCACGGTTTTTTGTACACTTGCCAAGGTGAAGAAACCGGAGGCGGTCTTCATGAAAGTTGACGTTAGAAACGAACTATCTTTCTTGTATCTCAACAACCACAAGGTAGCACTCTTACATACTACAATAAATGTTTGCCCGCAATTTTAGTAATTATAGTAGCCTAAATCCCTATGTGGTGAATGAAGGAACACTAATCTTCAGCATTTTCATCGCTCACATTTTCACTTCAAGCCAGACACGTACGCTGTTACGCGTTGCATTATTTTTGCAAACCGACTAAGAATACAGTAATGAGTTTCGCACATTTCAGAGTAAAAGAACTTGGAACCTTGTAAACAATTTGATGGATTTAGAACTCGCATTTCACAAAAAAGGCACAGAATCAATGTGGAAAGTTTGAAATAAATCCCATAAAGGGTACCATAGTTAGAGACGAGTGGACATCAGCACAGGAAATAAAAGTTTCTTTCTTCGGCTCTGTAGAGTGTGTTTCTCAACATAACATCAGGACATATTCCTACCACTTTTAAAAGTCCAACATAAGTTTGGGTTAAAAACGAACAGCAGGTATAAATCTGGAAGCAGCAGTGCTAACTTAAGAGTTAGTAACCAGCGAAGGTAAATTCATATACGCTTTCAGTGCATATCTTAAGTTTGAGCCACATTTGTTATTCAGAGTGGTTGGGAAACTATTTTCGCCAAAATTCCATTAAGCTGGGCAAGATCCATGGATATTCCTTTTTAAATTTTAATTGAGGCTAACCTTTGAAAGAACAATCGCTCAACAATCAGTTTGTAAAATGTAATACATTACCTACTATCACAATTACATATTTTTAACACGGCTTAACTTCACTTACTACGAATAAATCGTTTCAAACCAAGCTGAGAGCAAACATGAAGAGTGATTCAGGAACGCTTCAGTCGTCTGTTCAGCCAAACGGACAGCCTGGGGTACAAAACATTAAACATACACACTTGCTTACATTCACTCTATGTTCTGCAATACATACGCCCACATGATCAAGGTCCTGACGTCAATTCTACTCGTATTCCACAGCATTCACTTAAAAGTACCAACTGTCAATTATTTTTAGTTACTGCTTTACCTAAAAATCGTGCCATAGCGACTGGTTGCCAGCAAACTTGAACGACAAAAAAATCAAATGCTGCTAACACACGCTTCTTGAGTTTTTACCCTTGAAAGGCCATCAGACATAGCCTAATGTTTCCACTCATTATCATCAGAAGATATCTTCCTAGCTCGGGCTATCATACATTGACAGTGATGCAAAGTCCACGTGATTATTGAAAATGCCTGCTGTAATCGCAGTGCATTTAGGAATACTGTAATTTCTACTCTAGTACAGGAGTAGGCTAGAAGTCATTTGTCAACAGACAGGAGAGGTGTACCTTTACCTTTGAGAGACTTCATTTGACATCCAATCACAGCATTTAAATAATATCGGAGTTGCATGCCATTATGGAAAATTGCAAATTACCACCAAATTGACTACAGATAGGCCTGACCAAATAATATTCACCACAATTTAAAAAATGGGGTTAACAGCTACGCAAACAATCTATGAAACGGCACAAAAGTAATGTGCAGGCTGAAACAGTAAAACGTCTCCATGACTAAATTCATTATGTAAGGTTGCCTACCCAATTTTATGTTTTTTCTCTATACTTCTCCGTCGTAACTATGGCATTGGTTACAGGGCCAAAGGTCCCTTCTTCCTGTGCTGATGGCTGGCTCCTTGCATATTTCGATGCACTTTTTTTTTTACACAAGCCATTTATTGGTGAACGATTTTGTTTATGCCTTAACCTAAACTAAATTTATTGGTTTTTCACCTTAATTTTAACACTTTACATGTCGCACAAGAAACGAAAATGATTTCTAAGAAAAGTAAACCAACAGAAAGCCACGCAACCAAATAGCTAAATGTTAAGAACATCACTTTAATATGCTTGCAGGATAGGACACCCACTCACAACATTAAAAATAACTACCCCGCCAAGAAACAGTCGTATGTTAATCGAGTACTTAGCCTATTGTGACGAAAAAGGCAAGCAATGAACGTACGCATGTACATACTGGACAACATCTGCTGCACCATACTTGACGACACTTGCTGCATCATACTCGCGGACATTTGCTGCATCATATTTGATACCGTGAGTGGCACTTATGAACAAAAACTTGGCTGTCTGCTGAGCACAATACTTGATTAGACTCTTTTCCTCTGGCATCTTCTTCCGAGTGCTTTCACGTCGTCACACAAAGTGTACCCCCACCACAATGCCGACAGTGCCAGCAACAAACATCGTGCCAAGCACGTGATAAGGCTTGTTCTAAAATTTAGTTCTCCCGGCAACTACATCTAAAAAAGCAACAATTCAAGGGCAGCAATCCAGACCTGGCGGTCGGAATCTCATCTTTGCTTTAAATTTTTTTTCTCCCTGGCAGAAGACCCAGCAAGAGGAGCATTTAAGATAAAGTGCGCCAGCTAGTAAGTACTGGGCTTCTCTTATCTTTTCGAATGAGAGTACAACCATCGAGTAAGTTTACCCTTCCAAGATTTTTTATTTTTAATCTTCCTCGCTCAAGGGGTTGTTGAACCCATCACCTAAGACTTTCGATTACCAACAAGTATCAAAATAACCACAAGGAGAAAAAAAAGGACAGGAAGTGATAGCATTTTTTTTCTTACTTCCTGTGTGCCGCATTTTCCTATGAATGTGTGCTCACAGCGTCTATAACCCTTTAATCATCCCAAGCAAAATCCTCCCCATTTTTAAAATTTTGTCATTTCTGCCTAAATGTTAGGTTGTCCCTCCCCATCATAAACACAAGATTGTTGTGGTATCACATCCGAAGAACACATATCAATACTAATTGAATAAGGTATTGAAGGATACCATTTGTCAATGTACACCAATTCTTAAAATAAGTACATACTCAAGGTTAAGCTTTTGAGGTATAAACTTGAAAAAGGTTTAACTGCGCTCAAATATGCAATACTTTTTACTAGGCTAATGCATTTTGATGGCTTGCCGAAGAAGAAACTTGTGCAAAGTACTGACAGAAGGCAAGTCTGACCATGATGCTAGATACCGACAGATTACGAATTTTCCTAACATTCGAGCTTAACGAACTTTTTATCCTCATATTTTTCTTGATTTTCTCAAGTTTTTCTTCTTCTTAATTCTTATTTTTAAAGACCTCCAAGATGAATAAGAATGAAATATAATTTTAACCTTATTATATAGCAAACTTGTACGTTTTAACCTTTTAAGACCTTTATGAAGCAATAATTGAAATTTAGTAAGGGGAAAGGGAAACTGGTTGCCCTCAAGCCGTAACATCTCATCACTGTAAGAGCCAAAAGATTATTCAGAATAACAATATCTACTGAACGAGCGGCATCTTTCAAACTAACTTGATCTGTAGGGAGTGGGTACCACGTTTTCTTTAGTTGGTGATCACGCTCTGATCACCTTGCCTAGATCAACTACGGTCAGCACCTCACACCACGACGACACACAACCCCACAAGATGGGGATTGAGACAAAATTAAAAAAAAAGTTTTAACAGAAAAATTTCGAAAATCACTCCCGAGGGGGGGGGGGCGGAATCCAAAGGTAGTTGTTAATGTAACCGTGGTACCCAAGGGCGCCCCTACGTTGGGAAAAAATGCTGAATAAAAAAATGTTGGGAAAAAATGCTGCGAGCGTAAAATGTTTAAAATGTAAGCTTTCCTTTCCAACATGGCAAGAGATGGAATGGAGACTTCTTCCTAGAGCACGTGTCACGTGATTTCATGTCGTTTATAGACCTTTTGCCCTTTTGATTATTTTGCCCTTTCCGAGTTTTCGAGCCCACCCTTTTTGCCGTTCTGTGGGCAGCCTTGGCGGTACCCAGACATGTTGAAATGTTGTAACTACTAGAACCACCCCATAGTCACATAAAAATTATGTACTTATGATTTTTACGTAAGTTACTGCTTTGGCAGGTCAAGTTAAATGCAAATTCTGTAACTGCATCAGAATCTGATCTATCCAGTAAAGAAATTTGGCGTCGGCAACCCCAAAGCATGGAGTTAGTTGCTCTCCTTACTGAGTGGTTTTCTCCACCCAGGGTTCGTACATCAGAGACGAAACCATTTTCAAGGCCAACTCAAAGCCAATTTCAAGGCCGTTTTGCCAACAAAATTTTTAAAAATTACCTTCAAATAAATTCAATCTTTTCACTCGCCTATACTGTATAACTGAATAAACATCCATTTAAAAGAACTTATTTATTTTACCCACATCGCGGGACAAGTTGCCTTTCCAATACCGCATTTATACACGAATACGAACAAAGGCACGTCGTGTTGTAAAAAGAAGATTTATAAATTTAAGCATAAATTCACTGTATTTCATCAAACATAGTACGCCATCAAAATTCAAGGCCATTTCAAGGCTCTTACAAAAAAAAATGCAAACTTTCAAGGGTTTTCAAGCCTTGAATTTTTTATTTTGAAATTTAAGGCTTTTCAAGGAAGTCAAGGCCGTGTACGAACCCTGTCCACCACTCTTGTTACCGCTGCAACCTGCACCAAAAAAATTGAATTTACTTCTAAAAAATGAAGTAATTGAAAACAATTTTTAAATCAAACAACCACAAGACCAACAGCTAAATTTGGGTCTACATAAATTTACTTATTCCAATAGTTTTAGGTTTAACTTAGTTCCTCGAATATGTTACGTTTTGTTTAAAACTTGGTAAATAATGCGTAAAGTTAAAGGCAGGCTATGTGCCTTCATGTTGGCTTTCCTGTAAGACTGTTTTGCAACATTAGTCTCGCATATGTAGCAAAAACGCTTTTATTTTCCTGTTTTCTTTTTCCGCGTCTGAAACAGTTTTGCTTTATTCATTTTTGTCCGACTTTCTATAAATGACAGTAAATGTTACATAAAAAAATTTATTGTTAAGACCACACCCTATCAGTGATAACTAAATTCCTGAAACTAGTTCAAACCAAATATTTTTGTTATCATTTTAGTTTGTGATGAAATATTTTAGAAACTTTTTATACTGGACGACCGGAGATTAAAAAAGAATAACCCTCTAATTCATTTAGAAATCAACACCAAAAATAAAGACATGCTTGTTGTGTCTTGCCATCCCCACCCCCTCACTTATTTTTTCACTGTAAATTACCCATCTTATCAATTAAGTTTCGTAAATAATCACCGCGTGTATATACGATTTGAGCCCTCAGTCCAGGAAAATTTTGCAAAACTAAAAACTTATTATATCCGTTCCTATTCAATATTTTTCGACAAAAACTTAGACAGATAGCAGATAAGTATGGAAGGAATATTTATACCAAAAATTATGCAATTCTGTGCAGGAGTAAAATTAGGGAGCCACACATAAATTTGAAAACTGTTCATATTGTGTTGTTCTGCCAGTTTCAGAAAACACTACTACACCTACCAAAATCTAAAACATGACTGATCTAAAACAGAAATGTCCTGGTTCTTCATACTCAAAGAGACCACTTTTTCAATTGGTCGAGCCATTCCTGAGTTCGGAACCTTCAACGATCAGTTTTATAGTTTTACATTGTTTTAAACATTGTAATAGGCAACAATGCCACTCAGAAACGCCAGATGCAAGGCATAGTAGACTGAATAAAGAAATTCTTTTAATACTAGTGAGACTACAGTTCACCCACACTTGCGCCGAAACGTGAAGAGGAAGTATTATCCTTACTACGAATTTAGTTTACTAATATTTATATGAAGTCCTCACTCTAGTAAATTTAAAGTAACATCAATTCCAATTTTAGTCGCTATTACTACATGGCATAAAGAAGGAAAACTGATTACAAACAAAAGCTCAATTGTGCCCAAAAAAAAAGGGTTATACGGTTGAAGTTTAGCAAGATAAAATGTAAACGGATGAAAATCAAAATGATTTAAGTTAAATAATCAAACGTACAATTCAGAAAATTGCATCTGTAAGTGCTGTTGTGCCTTAGAATAATTGTAATTCATAAAGCACAATTTACGAAACTTAAGCAGATGCAATTTTCTGAATTGTACGTTTGACTATTTAAATTAAAAAATCATTAATTTTTATCTGTGCTCATTTTAGCTAGTAAAAGTCCAACTTCAATATTATAACCTTTTTTTTTACGGCACACATGACGGTTTTGTTTGTAATAATTAATTGTAATCAGCCAAGCCTTCCTGGTCGAATATTCATAAACTCGGTGAACCAAGAAAAACCCATGTCACCCAGTTTTGTATTGCAATTACCATAGTAACGTGCCTCAGCCTCAACCAAATAAAATGGTCGTGTTTTAAACTGTCGACTGGTCAAGTAAGTACACGTGAGGAAGCAGGCATAAATTCGTCATCAGGAATTTTTATTGTCATGTACTAGTTACATGTCCAATACATTGCAGTTAAATAAAACTAAACAAATCACTTTTCAAAACCAACTCAAGCTATAAGCTAGCGAAACCATGTTGCTGAATCAAGCATTCACTTAAACTTAAATTGACACACGGTGGGGGGGGGGGAGTGATTTGAAAATGGCTAAGTGAGCATTTGCTTCAACACAAAAATTAATAATTTCTGTAAAACTTCAGCTGACTAGAAAGGGTTTAGGGTGCGTTTCCGCAACGACTCACATTTGTGCTCTCGCACCTAGAAGCTAGAAAACGTCCGAAATTCCAACATGGTGGCGGTGGTTTTAGCTCTGTGGCTCGCAGCGAAAACGGTCGATAATGAGAGTTCAGAAGCATCGAGAAAAAAAGGTTTGTCAGGAGGAATTCTTTATCTTATTGTCACGGATTAGGAGACTCCAAGAATTTACTCAAATGATGTCGGATTTAGCTAATCCAAGTAGTGTTGTTACCATGGCAAAAACACCTATGCTGTCGTGATTATATTCTACCTGCAAGAATGCAAAGGTGAGTTATTGTATAAACGCGCCCTTAGACAATTAAACGAGTGGCGATGTCGGCTGAGAGGTGGTAGAGCTCAGCCTCTGCTAGAGGTAAGCAAGGGATTCTGTTAAGACAAAAGAAGTATAAACTAAGATTACCCAAGACTTGCAAGTAGGATATTGAGATGAAGGGCCTCAAAAAACAAAAACGATGCATAAACTGCATAAAATAGCTTGGCCTAATCAATCATATTTTCAACATTTCTAAAACTTGCTATGAATGATTTATTGGCCAATAGGCTTTCTAACATCTTCTGGTTTAAAGTTTTTTTTTTTGTGGGGGGGGGGGGGGGTAAGACCCATTTAGCTTTTTCTCAGCTCCATCAGTTAAAATAATTCTGACGGAAATTAGCTAAATGATTAGTGAAATGGTGATATTCATTCAAGTCGAATTAGGAAGGAAAACAGTTCACTTCAAGAGAGTTCTCCCCTCTTGGGATATAAACTTTCAAATGCCCCATTTTAAATGAATTCATTGCTTTGTGCTTAAAACGTTTAGGTGACATTACTGAAAAGAGTGACTAGTTTTTTCCCATTTGTGCTTAAAACGTTTAGGTGACCTTACTGAAAAGAGTGACTAGTTTTTTCCCACCTTCTACAGAAATAATTTCAACAATTCATCCCACCGAAACTCCAGAACTACACCAGACTAGTCAAAGAGTTTTGCAAGACAAGATAGAAGTCACAAGTCAGCTACGGATACCAGGCGTCATCAGTTACAGTGGCGACAAAATGGAGCAAAGCGATTACAAATAACCGATGTTGCATTGGCGACAGCATTGTGGCATATCTTTTCAGTTATGTCATCGCATCTTGTTTCTTTGTCCATTTGCTTTTGGAGCACGTCGCTGGATGGCATTGATGGCCGTTGCGACGAGCAGTTTTCCAAGTAATTTTTCAACGGACAACGCGCCCGCAAATTTGAAGAATTTTTGTTGGAAAGCATCGAATTGTCGGAGTCCAGTTGAGAATCTGGCAGAACTTTGAGCGCACATCACATCCATCTTGATATTCGCTAATGATGCAGCACATTTTCGCGCTTTGGAAACTACTGGTGAGCAAATGGGTGAACAGGAGACCACCTGTGCCTTTTGTTGCCTTGATTATTCCTCAACAACATGTCTGATTTAAAATTGCCTTGTTTTAAAACCACCTCTGTGTAATAACGATCAAAGGACAAAATGTGGAGTTAATTGATGTATTGGTTATTTCGTGATGCGGATACAATGGCTAGCATTTTTAAACGGATCGGCCTTCGGACTCGCTTCGCTCCAATAATTTCAATCTCGTTGTCTCAAATGAAAACCCAGTCAGCTGGAAAGGGGGCAGTGACGGACACTAGCAACATCCCTACCAGATATGCCAATCACCGTGAGGACTGCCGGGCTCCTCCACAACTATGGGATCTATTCTGGCTAATTCTCGACATTTTATTTGCCCTGCTACGAGAGGTTCCAAGTTTCAATTTCCTGAAATACCCCTCCCCTTGCTATGCTTCCGCTTCCAAATTGATGCAGCTCATCCCGCATTTATTTACGTCACATGACATAAGATTAATTAAAAAAAAAAATCATATCGTGCTGACAAACTGCAGAAAATAACGAGTAGTGAACAAAGGCTCAACATAGAGATTTAATGCTGATCTCGTCTAGAATGAAAGGGTTAAAGGAAATTTTTTTAAATCACCTGAATTCAAAAATCCGTGTTTTCATTAATAGTTTTTTTTCTTCTATCAAGTTTTTTTAACACGAAGACGTATGAAATTATTACAATCTTATCTTTCCAATAACTAAACCATGAACTGTTTACTATGTTACAAAACTACAGAACTATGCGTTACACTGGCAGAGAATTTTACCAGGACGTTCCATAAGATTTTTTTTACAGTACGAGCTCTTCAGCTCTTTTAATAAATACATATTGACTTCATGCAGACAGATTTATGTCCTGCCCTAGCTCAGTGGTTAGAGCAGTATTGACATCCAGGATTGTTTCCAACCTAAGGATGGGACAAGCATTATTTTCCGTTGACGACTGCACGTTTGCCATATAAGGAAATCCCTGAAAGCTGCTTCCTTGTGTTTCATCGTTTGTATAAAGAATGTATTATTACTATAATCGTAAGCTAAGAAGTCAATTCTCCACTGTCGCACTGATTGATTGCCTCTTTGTAGACATCAATCTTCGTTCAAATTCATTTTCTAGAAGAGCTATGAACGATAAGAATGACAGTCGACCAAAAAAAAAGGGACAAGGTTAAAGAAATAGACAAGGGGTTTCCTTGGCACGTACCTACAACTTTGAACACTGAAAACAATTGTTAATTCTTCAAGCTAAACATTAAACAAGCAAACTTTCACTTTTTTGTCTTAATGTCACGACAGAATCTAAAGAAGTTTAAACCGACGAATTAGTTCAATAACCCTTCCCGCACAACCAAAAAACGCCCACATCGAAGACCAGTCTGTCCAGACACATGATTAGATGGAAGGAAAACCAACACTAACCTCCAAGGCAAGAGGGAAGTGTGGAAGTCTGTCTCCATCTATGATTGTTATGAATTAAATAATGACAACCTTTAAATAACCACGAGATAAAAAAAAAAAAAAAAAAAGAAAGAAACGGTCGATTTCTCAAGCCAGAACAAAAGAAACGGCACTTTTCCAAGAATGAGCTACTTTCCTGTGTCCTTATTAGGACGGCACTGATCTGTAACGCTTAATCTAGGCTACGTATAGACCACTCTTCATTTCGAGTACAACTTACTTCTATCTGGATATTTGTACAACCAGTCATGTAGTCTCATGTAAACAGCAAACATGATGACGGCTGATTTTGCCCTTCACTATAAGGAAAAAACCTCCATAATAGCTAGCTAGCCATTTGTAAAGCGGTACATTCCAGTAAGAGTAAGTTCGGCCACGACTGGCCTTATGGAGCACATGCTCATTTGTTATGATGGCGTGCCATTAGCCTTCCTTCAATTTAGTGCCACTATCAATGGCCCACCAATGGCAACACATGGTCCGACATCACACCTCCGGCTCACGACCAATGGGAGCGCTCGACCCAGTTTAGCGAAAAAGAGTTTTACTAAGGCCAGCGCAAACAGCCTTGAGGTTGCACAACATCCCAAACACGCGTCGGCAACGCCGAGTGCAAATTTCTGGTTGAAAGTTGTTTTGAGATAGCCGCGCTTTTATCACAACGCGCCACAGCTAACCCCACACCGATTCTGATAACCAACTGGAGTCATTACGATTAATAAAGCTGATTAATCACAAATACTAACTCTGAACACGATCATGCCGTGATTGAGTAGAACCAGATGTCCTTAATGTTAGCAGCCCATCAACAACCACTTGACATTTGAACGAGGCGTTTTGAGTTTACATGTTTTTTTTCCGTGTGAATTGTGTCTTAAGGCCAACAAATGAATAAGACCAACTTAAAGCAAGAATAAATCGCTTTGAGTGCTGCAGTTATGGGTGGTGCAAAGGCAGCTGGCCCAAAATTCAGAAGATAGACCAACATTTTCTAGTTAGCACCCCTCAGAACCTGGAGAAGACCAAAATCCTCGTTTCATTAGATTTGATTTCTATCCTTTTCTGGTTCTGAGGGGTGCTAACTAGAAAAAAATGGACTAAAAATATTTGGGTCGTCAGTTTTTTGTGGACTACCCTGTACATGGATATTTACAACAGAATAAAGAGGGAGAAAAAATATAAAAACTATCATCCAAAAATAAAAAATAAAATTTAAATTTTTCCCCATTCCTATTCCCACTTTTTTCTTTCCCTTAATGCTATACTCGACATTTTAACTTGCAATTAGCCACCTTCGTACTTTCCTTTTTAACTCCCCAATTTTTTTCAATTCTCCACATTTTTGATTAAATTTTTTTTTTATATTTGTGGAACATAATAGTCCAAGTTAGTACCTGCATTTATTCCGCACCATTGCTGGCTTAACATGTGTTTTTGTGTTTTATGGTTTATTACTATTTTTTTCGTCTCTTGTCATCTTCATCAAAGAGTCACCTACGCAAACCAAAATTCCACAATTCACACCTGCAAATTTTCGACTGTCTACTGATAAGACTTATTCAGGCAAGAGTCATGAGACTTCCACAACAACAACCACCACCACCAACGAACTTCAAGTCCACTACATTCAAATTTCGCTCCCCTATCCCAGTGAGCCTTGGAACTCAGTCAGCTCTCAAGCTCACTGTCCGAGTTGGCTCCCTCATCAATACTGGAGCTGTTGCTGAATGAAGGTAAGAATTTTTCCCAGCTTTTCGTCAGTTTTTGATTCAGTTCTGCTGTCACTAATCTTCCTATCTGCTGATATGCTGATTTTTGCAGGTTCATAAGTGGGATCTTCCTATCCTGGAAGTATTGAATGGCAAAGCCTCCAACGCACGGAGGTGTGCTCCCCTGCTCGTGTTCGACTTCAGCAGCATCACCTTGGTGTTATCCCAGTCTGCTTGGTGTTTACTCTTTTCACAGTGCAAGGCAGCAGCGCTCTTGTCTCCGTCAATGGTGGCTTGTGCTTGTTCCTTGACTCGGACGCAAATGTGCCTTTTTGTCTCGCCTATGTAACCTTGTGGACAATCTTTGCAGGGGATGCACTGTGAAAAGAGTAAACACCAAGCAGACTGGGATAACACCAAGGTGATGCTGAAGTTGGACACGAGCAGGGGAACACACCTCCGTGCGTTGGAGGCCATTGCCATTCAAATACTGCCAAAACAGGAAGATCCCACTCATGAACGTACAAAAATCAGCATATCAGCACAGAGGAAGATTAGTGACAGCAGAACTGAATCAAAAACTGACGAAAAGCTGGGAAAATTTCTTACCTTCATTCAGCAACAGCTCCAGTATTGATGAGGGAGCCAACTCCGACAGTGAGCTTGGGAGCTGACTGAGTTCCAAGGCTCACTGGGATAAGGGAGGGAAATTTGAATGTAGTGGACTTGAAGTTCGTTGGTGGTGGTGGTGGTTGTTGTTGTGCAAGTCTCATGACTCTTGCCTGAAGAAGAATTTGCAAGTTTGAATTGTGGAACTTGGACGAATTTTGGTTTTGCATAAGTGACAGTCTTTGATATGAACTTCGACCAAAGTAATTCTGCCGAATTAACGGTATTTTCGAATTCTTAGTTGTTAATTTTTTTTAATATTTTTTTTTTATGCATGTCTCCCAATGAATGGCATAATCTTGTAGCAAATAAAATTTTCACAATTTTGTTTTGCAACTTTTGGAGCGCTTTTTTCTTTCCAAATCCATGTCTGTTTTCTTTTCATTAGTATTGTGGCATTGTGGGTACTGCTAAAAGGCTTTAACTACTATGCTAGTTACTAGTTAGGCTTCAAATGTTACACATTGGCAGAAACAACCCAATGCTGCAATATAGAAAGTTACTGCGGTCCGCAATTTGGGCATAAATTGTGAACAATGAATTCTGTTTTGTTAGTCATATCCACCCAAAACCAAAACTGGTAGAAAAACACGCTAAGTTTCCAAAAACGATCGGCCTTTGAAGGTGATATCATCCCGCCAGGGAAAGGCCGCCAAGGTTAATCCTATTAGCCAAGTTAATCGCACCTACTAATAGTTCGAAAGTTAAATGAAAACTAGAAGATTGCTACTAGCGGTAGCAATCTTCAAGTTTACATTTAACGTCCAAAGTATTATTCGGTGCGATTAACTTGGCTAATAGGATTAACCTTGGCGGCCTTTCCCTGGCGGGATGATATCACTACCTTCAAAGGCCGATCGTTTTTGGAAACTTGGCGGGTTTTTCTACCAGTTTTGGTTGGATAGGACTGTGAACTTACATAAGATTACACCGTCTGTTTAAAATGCTTCAATCCTATTTTTGCACACACCGACTAACAATCGCTGATTTCGTTCGCTTCGCTCTCTCAATCAGCGCATCCCCTTCAGTTGTTTTATTTAGCCCTTCACCTTCCTCTTAATTTTTCAAGATTTCGTTCACATTTAGTCATGCAGAAACCCCCGAAGGTCGCTGTTACTAAAACAGCAGAATGCGAAGCAATTTATTTTTGGGTTATTAATAAAAAAAAAAACCATTAGCTCGTGTATGCTCGTATTGTTGCGTAACCATCATCTAACACGTATCCCTTTATTCGTACGCAATCCACGACAAAGTTAATGTTTCTTTATTTTCTCCTTCGTTACAGTTCAGTTTTTAGTTCGTCCAGGCTTTTACAATAAATCTAAGGACCAGTCTTGATTGTTCAAGCCATTGTTGCTTAAAATCTTTGGTCGCAACTTGTAAAAGAAACGAAATTTAAATTCGCCCGTGGCGAATTTCAAAACCCTCCCACGCATTTGTCCTGACCCCTACAACCCCCAAACCAAAAAAAGGACCATCCTCAGATCACTATGCATCCGTGTGCAAAAGTTCAGGTACGTAGGCCTTCTCAATTTTGCGCTAGCCATGAGCAAAAAGTCTATGGGATTTAACATGGGAAAAATCTTATTAGCTACTTAGCTAGCTAGCTAGACAGTAACATAAAAACAACGTTATTGACTCATCTTTTTCTCTATGATTGGTGTACACTCATCCTTTAAATTTTAGTTTTTCATAATCTCTGACCCTTCCCCTTACATTTTCCACAATTTGAAACATTTTTCTGTCGCATTGGGATTTATCCTCAACATGCCAAAATATGCTTTCAATTGCTTACAGTTAACAGACACATGTCTGCTAGTGAGCCGCCTTTTTATCATTAACAATCAATTTTTAACAATCGGATGTCTACAATGGGATGATCTACTGTTACTTGGCGGCGACACACTAGCGGGTGTCTAGATTTTATCTACAGCACAAACAACAAATGCCGTCTTGTATCTTCTGTTCAGAACAATTATAGGAAGCCTTAAATTACATTGTTTAAGGCAAGTACTTGTCCGTTCGATACTAGAATTTGTTGTTCAATTCTGGCTTTTTCTTTTGACAGATTCAGAACGTCTATAAGTTAAAGAGCGTTTCCCCTGAACTCAAGATTTACAATTGCAAAGATTAAATTTACCTTCTCTTCTCACGAATTGAAGTACAATGACGACGTAAGATTATAAACTCCTTTCATATTTACTATGCCTAAAGTTGAATTGTATAGTGTGTTAAGTATGAATTACGGGTATTTTTGTAGCTCGGAATTGACGTCTATTACAAAATGTCCTATTCCAAACCTACAAGATCACATTTAATTAATAAAAGTTTTTACCTCAAGGATAGAATGGTAGAAGTATGGGTTTGATTGCTTGTTGTGTTACTGTTATTCTATCATATCTTGACCATGCAATTGCCTCATTTGTTTTTCTAGGAATTTTCCATTTTTTATCACAGATATCGTCCAATTCATCTAGTGAAACTGACGATTGATTGGTTAGTAAATAAATACTGCAGTCCACTGTTACGATTTCAATATTCAGTTCTGTTAGTACAACAATTACCACTTTCAATGTCTTAATGGTGCATCTCTTGATATTATTGTTTGAGATCGTACAGGCGATCAACAAGACGCAGTTCAACAACATCAAACAGGATTTGATGTCAAGCATCTTGTTTGTTGACAAAGCAGCGTTTGCCACCAAGGCCAACGCTGCAAACGACCATGCCAAGCTCGCAACGCTCAAAGTTTTGGCACTTTTGTTTTTTTTGGTGAGTACCACGCTTTAGTGCCTTGTGATGGGCCTAACTCACATTCAAACCATTGCGTTTTCACTTTAGGTTCATCAGCTGTTTTGGCAAGTGAGGGATATTTAGAAAGTGAAGAGATAAGCCAATGGAATCTGTACAAAGCAAACCATAAAGAAAAAATTTCTTAAAATAAGCGAAACAAGAAAACATGTGTAAAACGTAGTACTAAAACTACAAGTGATGAGTGATCAAGGTGGCATGAAATATCAGCCATTTAGTATAAAGTGCGTCACCTTAACGAGCGAAGAGAGACGATGCCAACTGAGCGAGCAATGTCTAGTATTTATTACAAATATTACAAATCCTTACGGCATTTTAGGTGAAAAGTATGCAGATGTGGAAAAATAAAAATAAAATACCCTACTCAAACATAAAATTGGATTTTTATTGTAGTTTTCTCTAACAAAATATTTGTTTTTAACCCATCTGCTAGCCACTATAGCATTGGCGTGTAACACTTCCGACCATTACGAAGCCGTAAAGACACTACCAATTAAGGAGATAGACTATTTGTTTAACTTTAAAATTTGTGAACACTAGCCTATGTCAATATCCCAGTGACGAATTCTGAATCACATGACAGCTTGATCGCGTGCCAAATGCACTGAACAAGCATGGAAAAAAGAATCTTACATAACGAGCATCACCTCATAGTAGGAATGGGGTAGACGCCGGTTTAAACTAGAATGGGCCGCCAGCCCGCGATACACTTCGTAACCTTGAATGGGTTTGCTCCACAAACGAAACCCAAAAGGTATTGATATGCTACATGGTAATAATTGCCGGAGGCACAGCTTAGAAAGGAAAGATAAACCTACGTTAAACAATAATTTTTAATGTTATTAAGTTATTTACTTATGTAATGAAAAAATACACAAAAGGTTTTTGCTGCCACAACAGTCACACTGCAGCACGTGTCTCAAACAGGAAGTGAACTTGTCAGTTCGTACCGGTTTTAAGGTCATGGCAACGGCGATTAAAATCACACGATACGCACGTAATAAAAAAATGATCACGTCAAATTTGTAAAACGGCAAGAAAGACGATTGCATAGTGTTGTTGAGTGGAAAAATTCCCATTGAAAATTTTCCGGAAAAATTGGAAAAATTTCGGAATGACTAAAAATTGTCGAAATAATGGAAAAATATAATTTAGAAATCATTTCCTGTTCAGTATCGATCGGTAGAAGAAAGTTAAAATACAGACAGCTCGTCTAATGTATTAACTCAGTATTGAGTTAAGAGCACTTTGTATTATGTATAATCTTCAGTTGTGTTGGCTTCTTGTAAGTCTTAACAAGAAACTTTATTAGGCTACATAAAAGAAGTTTGCAATAAGTCTCCAATTTACCCAGGAAATTTTCCAAGAAATATTTTCCTTTCAGATTTACATGTACTACCAGTATAACCAGTAATAGCTCTATTTTTAACACCATAACGGACACCATCACTATTTTCATGTATCTCACGCTTTAACTAAGTTTTACACATTTACACAGGATACATTGAATGAAGCAAAGCAACGCACGGGAAAAAAACAGGAAAATTATTGTGTTAGCGAATGTAAACTCTTGAACTATTGTAACTTTCACAGAGACATCTTATAATGAAATGGAAAAAAAAAAACTTTGCACACATTTTTTCAACGACTAAACTTCTAACATTAACAATAGTTTATTTACTTCATCCACTTAAAATTATTTAAATATTTTTAAGGATGGCATATCATTCTTATTTTTTAGCTGTACTTTAATAGTTAGGTGAAATAAGCTGGACAGAATACCCTTTTCTGACCAGTTCTTGGGGATCTCGGACTTATTGTGCCTACACAGTTGAAAATTTTAATGGAAAACTGATTTTTTTTTCTGTATGAAGGTACCCTTCCCATCCCCAGTGTCTCTTTTAAATTGTGAACAATTTCAAGGGTGTGCAGGGTGGTCCACAAAGAACTGACGACCCACAATTTTTTAGTCAAACTTTCCTAGTTAGCACCCCTCAGAACCATGAGAAGACAAATCAAATCTAATGAAATGGGAAGATTTCGGTGCTCCCCTGGTTCGGAGGGGTGCTAACTAGATAATTTGGACTTAAGAAAATGTTGGGTCGTCTGTTTTTTGTGGACCACCCAAAACACTGATTTCTACACACCAAATTGACGAAAAACAAAACTAATATTTAGTACAAATAATCTCACGTTATGCCAATCAAAGAAACGACATAAGCAGTGAACGAAATAATAATCCAAGAGCAAATGAACACATAATGGTATAACTTAAAAGTTCATTCCTCCCGGTTGGCCTTCCTGTATGGCTCAGTTTTGCAAGGCCATGCAAATGTTGCCATGGCTTTCATTTTCCTGCATTCCCCCTCATGGGAAACGGTTTTTCTACATTCACTCAAACCATGAAAATATTGCAAAAGCTATTTCGTGCAGGATGCTCGACAATGTAATGACTTCCTTTTAATTACAGCAATTGGGTTTACACATGTTTATGCTTACGGCATACAAGTATCAATCTGGTCGACGTTCTATACATTAAACGCTACTGTCGCTGATTATGCGACATTGTTTTTGCTTCCGATTCTAAGATAGGCTACATTACACAATAAGTCGTCAACAGTGTGTCAACTAAGTTCTTAGGCCTACTCGTTTTCTTCAAGCACTATAATTATAGTAATTTGAACAAACATATATATTTTAGTTAAGAGAACTGTAAGCAATCTTATTTTTAACATTTCCTTCGAAGATTTTTGTTTGCTATATAATACTGTACTAAGAATTCGAAGTGCCCATTTTCGGTACCATTTCGTACAACGAAGTGATGATGTCAAACTGTTTAAACCTGGTCAATTCACATGCGGATATTTTTAATTATTCCCCCATAAGACTAACTCCAGTTTCCCCAAGAAGAAAAAAAGCAGATTAACAGCTTTACCCTCAGGGGCCAATCCCGTTTCGCCAAAACGAACTTGACAAATTTTACGGACACGAAATTTAATACCTTATTTCTAAGTAATGGGGCTTTAAAAGGCAAACATTTAACAGAGACAAGCAGTGGTAG
>JAHWFP010072784.1:0-25027 GCA_023313725.1 Lithobius niger | reverse complement strand
TATGAAAAGGCTCACGGTAACCACTAACACCAAACCGGATATTAAAAACAAAAAATGAAAGAAGGGGGAAAAATCTTCTTATTAAAACCCATCCAAAATATTAAAAATTAAAAAATGAACAAGGTAAAGGAAACCAAAAAGAAAAAAGAAAAAAAAACATCAAAGCAGATGTTGCTTCTTGTCAAATACAAAAGAACAAACATGACCCATACCACTAAACACAAATAAAGTGAGAGTGAACAAAAGACGATACCAAGCTAATCCCACCTGACGTTCTTTTCAAGATTACATTTGGCCAATCTTGTTTTGAATCCCTTCAAAGAAGGAGCCGTGACAACATCGGGTATAGTAGGTGATTCCAAACTTTAACCACGCGGTTTGAAAAGAAAAATTTGCGACACTCGCACAAACAAGGTTGTACTGTTAATTTTAAGGAGTGACCTCTCGTCCTCCTATCACCTTTGATGATGTAAAAAACTATTGTAATCAAAATCACAGAAACTGTTTAAAAGATTGGAAGTAAGAATTAGGTCTGTTTTCAATCTGTGCAACTCAGGAGAATCTGCATTTTACAACTAGAGCCAGTCTACCTTTTGCCTTTCAGGTAGATAGCTGGTAAACGATCATTGCACCCACTCATTCTGATCAGTGCCCTTTATGAGGTGAGGGGACCAGACTGGGCTCGCATGGACTCGCATGTTCAATAATCAGTCTAACATACGCACAGAAAGCCCAAAATAATGTTTTACGATCATTGGACATAAAACATCGTTTAATAATAGGTGCTCGTTGTGTGAAATGTTTACAGTGTGATTGCAATGATGAGAGACGCTTTTGAGGTCACTTGTAAACCAGATCCTTAACGCCGACTAAGTGCTTCAAAGGTTTGTCGGACAAAAAAAAAGTAATTACAATTTTATGTTTTTTGTTTCAATGCGGAAGGTAGTAAGTACATTTTGTAACACAAATGGGGTACTACCATTTATCAGACTAACAACAGATTTTAGGGCAAAGGACAATTCCAGATGGTCATTGTATGTTATGAGGTACTTTTACAATTTGACACGTCATCTACTCCTTTTGTAGTGGGAGGCTTAACATATTCACCTCCTGCCATGGGAGCCGTCTAAAGAAAAGAGGTAAACGAATTCCATCGGGTTCACCCACACAGAGGCATTCCATAGAAGTCTTGGAAAGACCAAAACGGCACAGACGTGTTCCACTTCGACTGGAGTTATAAATGGGGATAGCAAGGATAAACAATAAGGGGCAGATTTTTTTCTCTTCAGTTTGCTTTGGTTTTCACTTTATTGCTTTGTTTTGACATTGTAATGTTGACTTATTGTAATTAGAATGTCATCGTCAAAAGAATTAGTGCCTTATCTCAGTCAGCCGGTACACTCAACTAGCTTCATCATCAGCAAGTCAGCTGAGCATTACGAGCTAATAAGTACGCTGTCTGTCCAATCCACCTCTATGAACTCATGTTGGCCCCACAACATGACAAACGTTAATTTTACTAGCTTACTGTTATTATCTCAATTCACTGCACGATTTTTACGGGATTTATGGACTTTTACGGAATCGGCTTAGTTGCATGGGTAAGATTTTAGCTTTCCCCCGTTGACAACAGCAGGCTTGAATATTATGGAGTTTACCGTTCACAGCTCTAAAGTTTGTAACATTTTTCAGTTTAGCAACGTCAACATACGGATTTAACCCTTTCACTGTGATGAGAAAGCTAAGTCTATGGCTTCTTTCCCAGGGCATTAAATCTCAGCCGGGCGGGTATAAGAGTGATTACCTTCAATAGTTGTGTGAATCGGCGTACATCCGTTGGCAGATAAACCTGTCAAAATCCAAAGCAACACCACAAAACAGTGTTTGGAGGGATTCTCAACGCATTAAAATAATCGGGGAAAAAGATTTTTTCAGCATCACAGATGAGACACAGCGTGCTACTAGTCGCCATTCTAAATGATCATCACTCGAATTTCTAAGGAAATCCTTCAGCTATTTACTGCTGAAAGTTTAGCTTTGTAGAAACCGATTTTAAGGAATCCTTAAAAACCAGTTTGAAAACCCATGAGAGAAAAGCAAGTGTCTATGGTCGAACTAGCCATCGAACAGTCTGGCTTCAATTCGGTTTTTTCAATAAAATGCCACATATTGTACATCCACTTTAAAAAGTGGGCCAACACTCTTAATTCTGGTTATTTTGGAGTTACGAAAATTGGAAAAAAAATGACGCAAACATTCCTTTTTTTCGTCATCGGGCGATTTAAGCCTGCTATATTCTTGTCTACCTTAGTCGGTCGCGGGATAATTCAATGCAGAGTCCACTTGGCTAGTGGCACAACTGCTCACTGGCCTGCAGCTGGTTCGTTGTGCCATTGTCACTTGCCTTTGTTTTTGCTACTGATTGGTGACAGGGCATAAAAGTCGTCTGTTAGTGTCACAGTGGTATTCGGAATTCTATTTTATTTAATTTTTTGGGGGTTTGGGACTACCAGCTGAAAATTTTACTTCATTGTCTCGCGGAAGATATCTTTAAATTAGAAAAGGATCCCAAATCATCTAATTCGTAATATTCGGCTTCCTCTGTTTGCCAAAGGCCCTAACTTGTTATCCAAGAACGAAGTCTACAGAGTTAATTAAGCTTTTAAGAGACCCTGATCAACCCCGATGGGCAACAATTGTGATAGCTGACAGCCCAAAAACTTTTTTGGGGTGAAAGTCAAACTCATTCCAACATTGCAATAAAGGAGTTGTGAGTTTGGCGGTAGCAACTGACATTCCTGACCAGAAAGAAAGGCATAAATGAGTGTAAAAAAAAAAAAAATACGCCAGGTAAACCCAAGGTTCTAAGCCACCAAGGAACTAATTCACAAATTGAAGCAAAGTTTTAATCTTTTCCACACCATGGCGAAGCCTATGCAAGAAAACAACATATCGAGTGACAAGTCGAGTGACGAAAAGCTCCCGTTTCAGGAGGATGCGGGAACGAAACTCCTCATGACCTATGTACTCACGGGTCTCGAAGAAAACGTATGGAGTAAAAGAGGTTATCCGTAGATTTAGGGTAAGAAAAGCAGGCAATAAACAGTTCACGGGAAAAACAAATCATATCAAAAACCAAAACCGGTAAAAGAGACCACCAAGTTCTGAACGGTTTGGTCCTTCAAAGGAGTGATATCAACACACCAACACATTCGCCAACTTAATCGCACCGACTAATAGTTCGATGGTTAAATGAATACTAGAACATTGCTCCTTTCGGTAGCAATGTTCAAGTTTCATTTAACGTCCAAAGTATTATTCGGTGCGATTAACTTGACGAATGTGTTGGTGTGTTGATATCACTCCTTTGAAGGACCAAACCATTCAGAACTTGGCGGTCTCTTTTACCAGTTTTGGTTTTTGATATGATTTGTTTTTCCCGTGAAAATTAACACGGGGATGAGCTGACTAGAATTAGCTAGCTAGCTAGTTACACATTTGCAACGTTATTGAGGATCAGATTTTGCATTGAAAGCTACTTAGGTGACATTCCTTCACGAGTTAATTTTTGTCAGGTGGGCCATTGCTCTCCATTTTATCACAATTTAAACTTTTGTACCGCATTATTATTTTTCCCCAAGTACCTGAAATGTGCCCAATTATACTTCAGGATATTAGACGCTGACGCTATGGCGTCGCGCTACAATGGTTTACAACCTTGACGATTGAATTGATGTGATGTTTGTTGCCTAACTTGGCGGGACACTAGCGTGTGTCTAGATAAAGACATCTTTTTATTAAGGGCCTTTGTCTGCGTTCGTCTCAATTTCTCTGTTGTTTTCTGGAAAAGGGGCCGTCCATGTGTGACATCACTCAAACATGTCACGTTGTGTAACAACTTCTACTGCCTTCCTAGAAAATAATGTCACAAACGTCGATCCACCCATCCCTTCCCCCCATTCGCCGCCGATAAAGAAGGGTACAACTCGGAAAAATTGTATATTTTCTGGATATTTTAGACTATTTATTTTTTTGGACTGGTTGTTAACTAGGAAAATGCTGTCGGTACCACATTTTTTTGGATTCACAATTTATGCAAAACAATTACCGTGCAAAAATATAAGTAAGAAATTAAAAAAGACTGTGTGTATATATATATACCCCAAAACAAAACTTGTTAAGGATTCCCGCCAAGCTATTCGGCCGTGGGAAGTCGTGATATCAAACGCCAAGCTCTTTCGCCAAGCTAATCCCACCGAGTAATAGTTCGAAGGATAAATGAAATATTTGAAAATTGTTTACTGCGCAATTTTCAATTATTTCATTTAACGTTTGAAGTATTAGTCGGTAGGATTAGCTTGGCGAAAGAGCTTGGCGTATGATATCACGGTTTCCCACGGTCGAAAAGCTTGGCGGGAATCCTTAACAAGTTTTGTTTTGGGATAGATATCAGTAATTTTTGGTCCAAATTGATGAAATCCATTTTTTTTCTTAGTAATTATGAAATGGAAACGGCAATCTAGCTTTCTGGTCATTTCTTTTTCTTCTTTTTTTTTGGTTTCGTTAGATTTTAAGGACAGCAGTCGCCGTTTTTCATTTGATTAGCATTTTTATTAGTATTGCAGTATCTCCTGCAAATGAACGAATTTATTTAATTGTCAGTTTGGCATTGCTGCAAAAAAACAATGTTTAAAACAATGTAAAACAATCAATTTAGACGTTTGGAGCTCCCTAACCCCTGAACCACTTGACCAATTAAAAGGGTCTATATGAAAAGGGCACATCTTCAGATCAATACCTGTAAAATGAGCTAAGAACCAGCTTTATTCACCGCATGGAAGAATTTATTTTCGTGATACAAAAAAGCGTTACCAGTAGTAGTTAGTAGTAATCAGGCAAATTTCAACGTTATTCAGATCGTTTTTTCAACAAGAAAACGTTAAGCTATGTGTCTAACAGTGACTTTTATGTTGTCAGGCTACCAAAGGCTCCCGATTAAACAAGTTTCAGCCTTTTCTGTCGCATAGTTATTTATCTTCAGATGGCTGAAAACAGCCAAACTCCCATTGCTGTAAAGACACAACGTGTCTAGTGGTCGCCATGCTCATATATACATATTATCTGGATGTTATCGTTTTACCTTGGCGGGCGACACACTAGCGTGTGTCTTGATATATAATATGATGTCACAAGCTGTTCGACCTCCGCCTCCCTCCCCCCCCTTCCCTAGTCCGACTGAGATAAACGAAGCACCTAAAGGGGGTGAAAATTAAACGTACCCTGAGAGGCTTCAGCGCAATAGGATTAGATACCTTAGAACTTAAAAGATTAAGGTTAAATTTAAATCTTGCCTTCGTGATTGTCCGTGGGCTTTTAAACCTGAATCTCTCATAATTCTTTAGGCTGCATAGTAATAGCCGTACGAGAGGCCATTCTTGTACGCTGGTTGCGAATATGACATACCATGAGTGCAGGGGGCAGTTCTTCGCATGCTGGGTTGTCACTTACCGGAGTGACTTACCGGAGTGGGTAGTTAAGGCCAGCAAAGTCTTAAAAAACTTAAGACTTGAGTCTTGTGATCTAAGGAAACATCCGTCATAACTCTCTCAAAAATACACTGTTTATTCATGGCATAAATGTCATTTTTTTTCGTCAGGCTAGCATAAGTGCATGTTCTTCATTCCTATCGTTACTGGATCCATTTATGGGATCAAATTTGCATATGTACATGAACCTGTCAACCTCCGCGCATGCCTCTCCCCTTACCCCCCGACCCTGGCTTGACATCATTTATGAACGGTTTCAAAGTGGTAGGAAGAAACAGCACTGTTTTCACGAACTGAAGCAGTGAGTATGTCTTTGACGAAAAGAGATGGGCTTGTGCATAATTTCTTTTTTCTATCCTCGCCTTTTTTTTTTTGTGCAAAGAAGCTTAAAAAGTTGCAGCGTAAATCTATGAAACATTGCGTCAACACGTACGAGAGGCAAAGTGTGTGAAAGCGTGAAAGCGAGAGATTTAGGGCCTAGGGGTGTCGTTTCTCGTCACGCCAAAGTGAAGACTAGGAAGGAGGAAGTAAAGAGCAGAGAGAGGAGAGGCCAAAGAAGACTTGCCTTGCAACTCCAACAGGTTTCTCTCTCTTTCTCTTCCTTCCTTCGTTCGGCGATTAATCCGACGAAAAACGGCACAAGCACTTTCTTCTATCCGCCGGCCGTCTGTCAGTCTGCGAGGGAAGGATCGGAGAGTGAGAAGTGAGATCCGGGGCTGAAGAGAATTGCGCCGTCGGGAAATGGAGAGGAGAAGTGGAGGGAAGGAGGGAGGACTCTTTTCTTTTTTTTGCTTCTTGAAGGTGAGCTAAGCTGACACCAATGCGATAGGTCGCTTCGGAGAGACGCTCAAGGCAAGCCCCTGGAAGGTGCTTCTCAGGTTGATTCAACTCCTCTGGTACAATTTTTGGCCGGACATTTCAGTCCTTTTACAGTTTGTGATACCGACACGTCTTGGACGATCAAACCTTTGGTTTTTCGACTGCTAGATCATTTCGGACAAGCACTTTGCCGAAGTATTAACAATTCACAGTAATACAGCGTGCACGAATGAGGCAACAGAAATAAATAAATAAACTGTAAATCACGAGATTTATGAAGAAACAGTCAGCATAAAACAGTCAGCATGAGTCAGCACTGGCCTTGTATCAATACATGATACACTATGGAAAAGAAAGCAACAATAACTACCGAATGGGATTCAAATCCAAGATTTCCCACATAGTAGACTGGGTGCTGCACCACAGCGCTACAGGAACAGACCCTGGCCGGCTCTACCGAGCTCGGAGGCTGTTAAAACTTGACCTAAAGAAGGGAAAGTTCTTGCTTTTTGGCATCCACACTAGAAATAATGCGAACAATAAACAAGCAATTAAACATACGGCAAATGGAGGGGGGGGGGGGGGATTGAGGCTTAGGGAAAAGGGTTAACGCAGCAAACAATAGGTATTAAAGACTAGCATTGTAGCGACGTGGTATACCATACAGACTAGAATGCGGAAAGTCCTGGGTTCGAGTCCTAGCAGGGAAGTTTTTATTTTTTAATTTTTTTAATAGTGCATCTTTGGTTCTCTCAACGCCAGTCTTTCATGCTGACTGTTTGAGTCGTTAACAGAAAGAAATGCCCTTGAGGATTACATACATTTATCAGCAGCTATTCAGAATGCTCTCTGTGCTGTCCAGCACTTCCTGCGTAAGCTGAAATATGGTAGTGTATTCTGTTTAAAGAAGCATTATCCGTATGAAGAAACACTTGCATGCTTCACACGTTCTAGTGACGTCAGCACAAGCATCGTGTTTCCATTCAGCTCGTTACGGGCATAGTAAATGATGCCTGTTGGTGCCTAGAGTAGAACCCTTTAGTCCTATTCACCTATATGCGCATACCTTGCTTAGCTTTTTGACGCGCTCCCAGCCGTAGCCATGGCGCCAGAAGGAGAGGGGCAATTTTGCTAGGCAAGTCCCATCGGAAATTCCTAGGTTTTTGTACATGCCGCAATCGACATGAGCACGAGGCCGCGAATTTTGTCCTGGGCCCCACCATTTCTCTCTGCGGCCCAGCGTGGCCAAACTAGACAGGGAAACCAGGCAATGCCCTTCCCGTACCAACTGGTAAATATTTTCTATAAGTATAATCAATAACTAGCTCTTTCACTGTCTTGATATTTCAGTCAGTGTCTGAAGCATGATAACTTATTGATTACAAGTGACGAATTGGGAAACTGACAATACACCTCAGTTGGTACATGAAAAAAAATTCAGAGAATCAATTGCTTTTAAAGAAATGGATATGGGCTGTTATGATATGGGTTGTTATGTCAACATACACTAGATGTGCAGTAATTTAGTAATTAGTCAACAAACACAGAGAAAAAGAGATGCTGCAAAGATGCGATAAACGGACGTTACGATAAATCTGGTCACTTTGACTGCCCTGCGAATTCTAACGTGTGTCGATTTAATTATAAATCATTGCGAGCGATTTATTTGTGATCATTGTGATTATTATAATCATTGGTATGTATGATTATTATAGGTATATGATATGTGGTGGACACTATATATTGACTCAGTTTGTCTGTTAACTTTAGTTATGGCTTTTTCGGAGTTGCATGACTGTGGCAGTTTAGGGTCAAACCAAACCTGTTCGTGTGGCTAAAAACCGTAGCTAAGAATCCTCTTGAGAATCGCTATCATGTTATACCACAAAGCGGCGCTGGAACATTGCCGCTGTACAGTACGATGTTTGGCTTGGAGAATACTCCTCTGATATACATGGAATCGGGCCCAGGAGCAAGAAAATGGCTGGAATAAACTTGGGAAGAGAAGAAGGAAGTTGTGGGAGAAGGGGCCGGCAAGGAGTGATTGCTACCTACTTGTAGCCAAGCAGGACACTTTTTCATTCCAACGCGCTTACACCTTCGTTTGTTGAGTTACCTAGGTAACGGTCCTGCAACTTCCACTATTCAAAGTGAGGTTTATGCCTTGCCAACACGGCTCTCTCCCCATAAAACGAACAAGTGAATTGCTTGAGAATCGGCCGCAGGTGAGTTGGATGCGGAGATTTGACCTAGACTATGACGTAACGAGACACGCAGTTCACCATCTGAAGAGTGGAGAAAACAGACAGAACGAAACGTGTGAAGGGTGATGAGCAACCTGAGTGCCTGTAAACTACCAGTTTACACCTTCCTTTCAGCACTCAAGTTGCTCATCACCCTTCACATGTTGATGACTAATGGCCAAAGGCCATCTCATCCAATCAACAAGACCATGAAAGGTCAAACATGCACGCTAATTGGAAGAAACAAGACGTTGGAAGACGTGTATCACTGGATAATGTGTGTCACTGGTGTTAAGCTAACACAGAAATGGTATGATTTACGGAACATTGGGGGAAAAAAAGAATGGAGTTGTTTATTCAGTAAAGTTTTCAATGTTGCTAAACGCTTAATTTACAAATGTTCTCTTTCCCCCAACTCTTAAATACAAAGGTACATTGGAAATAAGCCAGTAGACAAGGGTCATGTAGGTAAAGACAGGATGATATTGATCTGGAGAAGGACTGGTTCGCAGGATTGAATCCGGGTCACATCACTGTTTCACCCAAGGCACTGTCCAATCACTACTTCCAATAGCTGATTCGCATGGAATGAGAAGGAGTAAAAACCGACGTACTGTTAGAGAAATTACGGACGAATAATGAAGAAATTATAATCTTTTATTCAAGTCCTGTTTATCTTTTATAATTTTTTTAATAAATCCTGTGATTTCTTCATTTTTGGATTGGGGAAATACATTTATTTTTAATATCTTTTAAGTACGAATCGACTAGAATTCAACTGTTGAATGAAAGTGAGTATTACCTTAGTGAAATTTTTTAAGAGACTGAAAGCTTGCAAGATACGAAAATACAATTTTTTTCCTCAGAGCCTGCTTGGCTGTGAATCTTAGCAACCACTTCTCCCTGAATTAAAGTTCACTCTATTCAAAAAGTTTTTTTTTAGAAAATGTCTGGTGATGGTGGCCGATGGTGTTTATTACCCTAGTTTTTCTTGTGGGTCTTTATAAAGGAGAAAGTGTACTCAAGAAAGGTAACTTGTGTTTAGGAATTACGTGACAAGATCACCCAGGCGATAAAAACGATATCAGTAGACATGCTTAAAAACGTTTGGGGAGAAATCGATTTTCGACTGGATATTCTCCAAGAAACAAAAGGGAAGGTTTATTACGAGGCTATCATCACCATAAATTTTCTAAAAAAAACAACTTTTTGAGTTAATAAACAGTTAGCACTTATAAGTTTTTTCAATATCTGTTTTCGTTTTTTTTTTTAATTTAATTTCTTTATGGGGTGAATAATTTGTGGACACCCGGTGTATATGTATACTCAATATCCAATACCCAAACAAATTTGAAATACGACCATCGCTCTTTTAATCGAAGGTTTATGCTGATAACCTGACTTCGAGCAAACGGTTAGTTGGGAAGTATACTTCGTAAAATGAGGCATAATAACAGTTTATTGATTTATTCTTCGAGTTTATTATTCTGTATATCAACAACGAGGAAAATGAAAAAAGTGACAAACCCACACATCACAAGAACAGATAAGAGTATAACGAACACCTAAACGACTTCAGTCACCAACAGTGACAAGAGATAAAACATGGGCCTTTATATATCAGCAACCCAAGCCCTCGTAGCCATTTCCGTTAACACAAAGTCTCCCGAAGGGGTTGTCAAATTCACACATCCATCGATTCGTTCTGCTGCCAGATTCTCGAGTGGGAGTCGGGATAGCACGAAAAGATAAAAAAAAAAAAAACGTTCGAAAACAAATACAGACTGAAAAACAAGGTTACAAAATCTAAAAGTAACAAGCTTAAGGAATCACTTAAATTAAATATCGGTACATTTAAATGTTATTTTTTCACACAACATTAAACAAAGTACTGAAAATAATACAAATAAAAAATGGGGGAAATAATATACTGAACGACGTTAAAAAGTGAACGAGAAATAAAAACTCTACACTAAATACTAAAAAAAAGTGAGTTTTAATAAATACGGTTAACCAATTGACAATAATACTAACGGTGGGAATATCCAGTTGAGGTCTAAACTAGCCTCGGAGTTGCTTAACCCTGGATCTAACTGACCCTCGACCTGGGAATTAGCGGACAGGAGAAAAAAGTTGGTGATATCATGTTGGACTAAGTTGGGGGTTTGTTAGCTCTTTACTCTTTAGACCTCGACCTTTAGGCTAAATTAGCCCTGTTAATGTGTTGTTAAAATGTTGTTAAAGTTCAGGAATAACGCTAATCCTGGATGGATATCACCGCTTTTTACATCTCGGGGCTAATTACTCAGTATTAAGTTAGTCCTCGACCTACAGGCTAAATTTTGTTTAGCCCTCAACTTATTTCGTGATGGATATCACCATTTTTCCTTATTACCGAGCTTAACCCAAGGATTAAGTTTAAACCTCGACTGGATATCCCCACCGTTAGGGATTTAATTCATTAAAAGATGGGTGCAGACTCTTTAAAAAAAAACCAAGGTACTTTGGAAGTTTGACGAGCTTCAAACCGAGGCTGTGGCGTCAGAGTAGTGTTTGTGAAACGTATTGAAGGATTTTAGATCCACGTAGGACATAAGAGTATCCAGGAAAAGGTCACCTAAGAAATCAGGTGTGTTTGACAGACTTCTGGAGCATAATTCGCTCACACCGGGAATTCGTGCGTTTCGGAATTATGGTACAGTATCCAGCCTCTGAAACAGTAGCAAAGTATGGATGGACTGGCAATGCCTGGCACTAATTTAAATAGGGTGGCAGATACATTTAGTGACTTTGTGGTGCCAGGGCTAGATCGACATTCTCCACATATGCAAAGAAAAAGGTCCCGGAAATGAGCTCGTTCTCATGTCGATTATGGCATGTTAACGATTCTAGGTATTTCGTAAACAATTTGTCCCTCTCCATCTTGAGATACCCACATTAGTTAAAATGGACGTTAATTCGACCATTCCCCTTTTTTCGTCTTATCATCTGGCCTCTCTCACTAATAAGCGAGTCAGACATAATTTCGGGTAGAGCTGCGTTTTGAACATAAACTACTTGAAGTTTGAACCACTTTTTGTTTTTCCTATCATGCAGATTCTGGTAAAATCGGGCCCTGTACATTACTGACACACCTGGAAATATCTGTGTTGTGAAGTTTGCAGTTCTACAAAGGTGTATAATTATTTGCCTGCCAGGACGCCTTTGTGTAAGTGTTGCTGGGGCACCTAGAGTATGCGTTTTTGTAGAAGATCATTCCCACCAACACCTCCCCCCCTCTACTCCCTACCCCAACCCGATGGGATCGAAATATAGTGCTCCAGCTTTTTATCAACTTACTTGTTTACAAGGATCAAGCTGTCGGGGTTGTTCATATTGTCGGTATATGACACTGCCATCCAATCTTGAAAATGACCTCAGTCTCATTCTAGTATCGTTCTAGTTCGTTTCGCAATTTGAGCAAGCTTGTATGCAGGATGGTGGGGGGGGGGGAAGAGATTGACGGTTAATGGTGCGTCAACAGCCCAGCAAAAGCGCCAGCCTCAGTCACGGTGCAGTGGCCTGTGTTGCCACACATTACACACGTGTTAAACAAACCCCAAATGTAGATCTTATCATAGATCTGTACCTCCAGCAACAATTAAAAAAAAAACCGGACAGGAGGCCAGACTTATCGCCCAATGATGTGCTAAGTCTCTTGGCAAACGGAAACGGCGATGAACACCTTCAAGACGGTGACAATAAACAAGTAGATGACAGACCGTCAGTGGCCGTCGACACCAATGACATTCAGGAGGGATAACCCACCCTCAAAAAGGAAGCAATGAGTAAGTTTGGTGTGACAATCCCTTCCCGGGCCTACACTACCTCTTCTCGGCGACTGCGGCGACAAGCCGAGTGCCATTCCCTGACAGTGCCTTTAACAGCCTGCAACTTATTGCTGTCTTCTCTGGCCCACAAGGCTTGCCAAAAAGCATGTAATCTCAGAGATAGAGTTGGAAAGGTTTCCGAGGGAAACTTGCAGGGCGGGGAAGACTAGGTGGTTAAGATGGACACAGAAAAATGTTGAAGTAGGGAGAGATACCGACTCGTTACCCTCCTGTAGCATCACCGCTACTCTGGAAAACTGAAGTGCACTATCCACTACACTACAAGCAGAGAGATTTTCTGATAACAATGTTGAACCGGATCACTATTTTCCACCCGGTGAGCCGAAAATCGGTTAGCCCGGGACCCGATGACTTGGACTCTCCATAATCCGACTAACCCGGTGACCCTGATGTCCGAACCGGTGAAATAAATTGAGACCGGTTTCGTCAAAAGTTATCTAAATTCTCGAGACGTGGAACGCTATCAATAACAACTAAATTTAGGTAAAGTTCAGCAGTGATTTTTGTTTTCTCTTCTTAAAACCAGCACCATGCTCTTCTTACACTGTAAAGATGACAGTGACCTTTCTACTTACGTAGTAACACAATCAAAGCTTTACTTGTCACTGAATGGTCACCGACCAACAAACCGTAGATGTATAGTGTATATCTCACTTACCCCTCGTACATGCACACGCGTAACTTGACGCGCATACAAGCACAGAAACGAAAGCAGCGCTAGTGTGTCCACGATCACGCGTAAAAAGGGGAGAGAATGACTGCCCGACTTGACCTATTTATAAATCCCTCTATGGAATACCCAGTTTCGTAGAAGCTGGAGGGCAGAAAAACCAGTCCTGCCGCGCGGCTCACGCGGAAAAGTTGAGCCTACGCCAACTCCAACGCACTGCCGATTCTCAATGGATTATGGGTAAGCGATAGGGGAGAAACCAGTTTTCTTTTCTGCGTTTGCGTCTACGAGCGTCAAGTTACGCGTGTACATGTACGAGGGGAATAGAGGAAGCAGTTTGCTTGCGTAGTTTCGTGCATATTAGGGCAATGACGTCACCTTCGTGAAGTCGGACTTTTACAGAATCACGAAGCTGCTTCTCATCAGGATTCGGAGCTTTACGTTTAACTTCGTGAGTGAGCGGCATAAAAATGATGTGTAGGCCTACTTAATACAAAATAACATTGCTGAAGCAAACGAAGTTATAGGCGGGATGACGAAATTCGACTGGGTCTAAATATCGCTACGCCAAATACAGAAAACAATGTAAATTTTAAACACGAAAAACTCTCTTTCAGTTTTGTCTTTTAGTATTCAAACATTGTAAACAAACAAAGTTAAACATTGTATTCATGAATACTTCGTAAATAAATCTGATGTCTAATCTACAGCGAATCGTTTTCGGGAAAAAAATATTCTCACACCGAATACTACTTTCATGAAAATGTAAACTCAATTTTAGCACTCAACGCATTTCCATCAAATTTCTCTCGACCTTTTGTCTTGGGAAATTAAGCCTGGAAAGGAGTATATTATATAAAAAACCAAAACTGGTAAAAGGGGCCGCTAAGTTCCGAATGGTTCGTCCCTTCAAAGGAGTGATATCAACACACCAAAACATTCGCCAAGTTAATCGCACCGAATAATAATTCGAGTGTTAAATGAAAACTAGAACATTGCTACTTTCGGTGTTTTGGTGTGTTGATATCACTCCTTTGAAGGGCCGAACCACTCTAAACTTGGTAGCCTCTTTACCAGTTTATGGCTTTGTTTATTTTGCTTTGTTTTTTCAGTTGGTTTATTTTTCGTGAATTGCACGTGAATACAATTTCTTTGCAACGTTGTTTCGTTTTATCATGATACACTAGTGTGTGTCTAGGCACGCACGTCAGTATACACGTTGTCATTGTCCGAACTTTAACCGTCCAATGAGAGACGATACCGACAATACTAACAATGGTTATAACAATATTTTCGTTCTTACGCCTCCTCCCACGCCATCCTCGGTACGCCCCCAGGCTTCAAACCATAAAAGGTACGCAGTTCGTATCGTACTGCAGCCATTCGTCCAATTTCATAGCTGGAAGCCTTCCCGTTATCTCGGTATCGATGAATAATCACCCTATGGGATTTAACTTGGAGATGAGCGGACTAGCTAGCTAGCTAGTAACTAGTAACACATTTTCAACGTTATTGAGAGGCATATCTTGCATTGAAAGCAGCTTAACTGGCATTCCTACACGAGTTAATTTTTGTCAGGTGGGTCATTGCTCTTGATTGCAACACAATTTAAGCTTGTGGACCGCATTATTATTTTTCCTGAAGTACCTGATATCTGCCTAACTATGCTTCAAGATATAAGACACTGACGGTATAGCGTCGCGCTACAATGGTTTACAACCTCGACAATTGAATTGATGTGATGTTTGTTGTGATGTTTGTTGCCTAACTTGGCGCGACACACTAGCGTGTGTCTAGATCGTGCTAAAACTCAGAACTTATCGTTTCCGTAGAAGCGCTCGCGGTATGACAGCCGACAAGATGGCATTTTTAAGTTGGCTTTTTATAAGCTTCTTTCATTATTTGCAAAAAAAAACTATGATCTTTATTTTAATCGATAACGTTTGTTATGGTTACATGGTTTTCAGGCCGGTCTGAACCAGAGATGGAAGTGGGTCACTTTTTTCGGACCCATGACCCACATGACCGACTCGAGCCCTGATCCACGACCCACTTGACTCACCCAATAAAGAACAAAATGTGACCCACCACTCTAGACCTTTCTACACAGATTGTATTTATGACGATCTTTTTCTAGGTCCTTTAAGAAACCTTCTAATTAAAGCTTTTGTTTTAATAAGAACAACATAAATGCACGAGAAGCATTTCTGCTTCCCCCCAATCCCCGCCTCACGTGCCTCATTTTGGGTTTTCAGCCTTCTGGGAAAAAAAACTATTTTTGAAAGAGTAAGAGAAATCCACCCAAAACCAAAACTGGTAGAAAAACCCGCCAAGTTTCCAAAAACGATCGGCCTTTGAAGGTAGTAATATCATTCCACCAGGGAAAGGTCGCCAAGGTTAATCCTATTAGCCAAGTTAATCACACATACTAATAGTTCGAAAGTTATTAATGAAAACTAGAAGATTGCTACTAGCGGTAGCAATCTTCAAGTTTTTATTTAACGTCCAAAGTATTATTCGGTGCGATTAACTTGTCTAATATGATTAACCTTGGCAGCCTTTCCCTGGTGGAATGGTATCACTACCTTCAAAGGCCGATCGTTTTTGGACACTTGGCGGTTTTTTCTACCGGTTTAGAGAGGATGTCACAACTTTCATAGGACTGTGAACGTACAAACGGTTACACCGTTTTTTCTTCATCTGTACTTTTTTTATGGAGGAATTTGATATCTAAAATTTTCACATTGATAATTTTCAAATTTAACATTGTCAATTAGCCGTTCGATTAGCTAAATTGACATGGCTTAGTTTATTGTAGGAGCATTCTTCACATGCTTACGTTTCTTCAATCCCATTTTTGCAGGCACTGGCTAACAATCGCGGAATTCGTTCGCTTCGCTCACTCAGTCAGCGCATGCTCTTTAGTTGTTTGGTTTATCCCTGTACTTTCCCCTTACTTTTTCAAGATTTCGGCGGCATTAGGATTTATTCTCGACATGACAAGTTATGCTTTTAGTTGCTAGCAGTTGATAGACATATGTAACTTAGGACTGTGAAAATACAAAAAGTCAGAGCACCGTCTTATTTCCCGCTCTACCTTTCTCTTTGGAGGCATTTCATATCTGTAAATAATTAGCCTTTACATCAGCAAAATTGAGAATTTTTTCCGTTTGGTTTCTTCGTTCACATTTAGTCATGCAGAAACCCCCGTTGCTAAAACAGCAGAACGCGAAGCATTTTATTTTTGGGTTATTAGCAAAAACCACGCTTGGTCATGGATGCTCGTATTGTTGCGTAACCATCACCTAACGTGCATCCCTTTATTCTTACGCAATCCACATCAACGTAAATGTTGCTTATTTTGTCATTCATTACAGTTCAGTGTTTAGTTCCAGACTTTTAAAATCATCTAAGGACCAGTGTTGATTGTTCAAGCCACTGTTGCTTGAAATATTTGGTTGCAACTTGGAAAAGAAACGAAATTTAAATTCCCTGGTGGCAAATTTCAAAACCCTTCCACGCATTTGTCCTGACCCCTACAATCCCCAAACCAACAAAAGGACCATCCTCAGATAACCATGCATCCGTGTGCAAAAGTACAGCTACGTACGACGTCTCAATTTTGCGCTAGCCATGAGCAAAACGTCTGTAGGATTTAACATGGGAAAAAATCTTATTAGCTAGCTAGCTAGCTAGACAGTAACATAAAAACAACGTTATTGACGCATCTTTTTCACTATGATTGGTGGACACTCATCCTTTAAATTTTAGTTTTTCTTAATCTCTAACCCTTCCCCTTACATTTTCCACAATTTGAAACATTTCTGTCGCATTGGGATTTATCCTCAACATGCCAAAATAAGCTTTCAGTTGCTTACAGTTAACAGACACATGTCTGCTAGTGAGCCGCCTTTTTATCATCAACAATCAATTTTAACAATCGAATGTCTACAATGGGATGATCTACTCTTACTTGGTTGCGAGACCCTAGCGTGTGTCTAGATTTGTAAAGAGTACCAGTAATACTACAGATTACTATGAGATTACCGTGGATTGGTGGGTGAATAGTCTTGACCCATGATCCACTTGACCCACGATAAAAATATAATCCATTGACCCATTGACCCACCGACCCATGGGTCAGTTCCATGTCTGGTCTGAATCATCGGGTCGTCGATTCAGACCCAAAACACCGGGTCAAGTGCCCAGACCCGGTGACTCGTCCGAAAATATGATCCCAAATGACCTGGTGATCCGATCAAAAAGTTGACCCGAATGACCGATGATCCGGCCGACAGTTATCCGAATGACCCGGTAACCCAGCCGACAAATGACCAGGTTACCCACCGTAGATTTCACTCAAATAGCCCAGTGACCCGGGCAAAAATTTGACCCAATGACCCGGTCGAGAATTTGACTCAAATTACCTGGTGACCCGGCCGAAAAATTTTACCCAAAATGAGCTGGTGAGCCGGGCGAAAGATTGCCACAAAAGATCCGGTCACCTGGCCGAAAATTTGATCCGAATGACCAGGTGACCCTAATGTACGAAATTTTGACCTGAATAACATGGTGGAGCAAGCCAAAAATTTGACCCAAATGAGTGAGTCGATCGATCGAAAATTTTATCTGAATTAACCGGTATTCTGGTTGACAAATTGACCCACATGACCCAAATAACCCTGGGACCCGTCTAAACATTTTACCTGACTGACCTGATGACTCGACCAAAAGTTTGAACCGAATGAACCGGTGACTGGAGCTAATGCTCCCTCAGAGGGGTACGTGACGGTTTCGACATTATCGACAAATCACGTCTTCGAAAAAAACTTAAAAAAACTTGGAAAAAAATTTTGGAAAAACTTAGTAAAAACTTAAAAACTTAGAAAAAACTTGGAGCAGGTTCCCTGCTCATATGGTGCATGTAGCCCTGCCCAACTGCAGTAAGGCTGGGAGGCCGTGTGTTCGAGTCCAGAACTACGTCTGGACTGAATTTTCTTCGTCGGATCGTTCTTATATAGGACCCTCCTCGAAAAAAAATTTTTATTTTGGAACTGCGCCAACTTCTTTGGTGTGATGCATCATGGGCTATAATTTTCCCTATATAAGGAGAGGTCCAACGAAAAAAATTCAGTCCAGATCCAGTTCTGGACTTTGAAAGACGGCCTCCCAGCCTTGGCGCAGTTGGGCAGGGCTACATGCGCCACATCAGAAGAGTATTAGTGTGATGTTGCTTATAGGGTATTAGCGTGAAGCTGCTCATATGACATTAACGAGAAGTTGCTCATATGACATTAGCGTGAAGTTGCTCATATGACATTAGCGTGAAGTTGCTCATATGGCATTAGCGTGAAGTTGCTCATATGACATTAGCATGAAGTTACTCATATGGCATTAGCGTGAAGTTGCCCATATGACATTAGCGTGAAGTTGATCATATGACATTAGCATGAAGTTGCCCATATGACATTAGCGTGAAACTGTTCTATGACATTAGTGTGAAGTTGCTCATATAGTATTAGAGTAAGGTTACCCACCAGAAATGACGTCATAGGAGGTAACTAAAAGCACTTCCCCACCCTCCTCCAGATTGATGAAAACGAACAAAGGTAGCAAATGGCACTTTCCCACCCTCCTCCAGATTACGAAAAACCGGAAGTGACATCCCCACTTTCATCACGTGACCAGAAGAGACGTCATTACCCCCCCCCCCCTTTGCTGACGTACTGGAAGATGAAATAGCACTTTGCCACCCTCCTCCAGATTGACAAAAAAACGAAAGTGACATAGTTACCCCCACTTTTCATCATGTGGCCGGAAGTGCATCATTACCCCCAGTTTGATCACGTGACCGGAAGTGGGGGTATATATGAGTAACGTAATATCGCATTATAACCCTACTTACAGACCTAGTCTGAATTAACTGCACGAGAGTATGACAAATTACCTTTGTGTTTGTCGTGGGAGCATACTGGGAGTTTAGATAGTTATCTGTAGTTAAGTGCGGGAGTTGGAGTCAGCGTAAACTATACTCGACTGTTTCTAGTTGTTGAAGCCGTAAAGCCAAAAGAACTGTATGGTTGGTTTAAGCTACGTGAGTGTTGGCATTGTTTCTTTCTACGTGAGGATCGAGCTGTAAATTTATTGTAATAAGTTTTTCATTGGCTTCGCCATTAAATCGGTTTAACACGCAACGAATCTACTTTTTTCCTCATCAAGACGTGGTGCTGGGAGTAGTGATAAACGACGTTAGGATAGCCCGTTAAGATATTTAAGTGGTTCTTAGGGGAATTGTGGTCGTCGGTGCGATCAGCAGTTTTCTTTCTGTAGTTTTCTATTGCCGACTGATTTGGGTGAAAATCTGTTCTTGCATTAATGATAAACCTTGAATAATTCTGTAGTCTTGAAGTTTATAATTTAATGTATAACTAAGTGCTCAGAGAAATGCCTTATTTTCCTTAAAAAATCATTACTTGAGTCGACATTTGGGCATAAATAGCCGCCTTAGAAATTTTAGGGTAGATACCCACGGACAAACGTTTGGAGGAGAGAGGCATACATAAGGTCTGCCGGTAGCTTAGCACAACCATACCAGACGAAAACCACCACAAAGAGAAGACAACTTCGAAATTAGGTCAAACTCACGCATCTATGATTATTTTATTGAACGTAAACTCGTCAACTGTTCTCGCTGAGGCCTTCGAATAAGGAAAATGAACAGAAATTCTGCTCAAAGAGTAGAATTTCCGTAATTTTGTAAACGATGCATACTGAGATCGATAGGATGCTAGCTAGAGAAATAAATGAGTATCCCGAGTACTTTAGTTTGCCGAGTCCAAGCCTGTAAACCAGCAGGTCAAATGACCAAAACCTGTTCCGTTCTAGTCTTTTTGTGAAAAAAAACACATGTTTCCTATCGATCTCAGTATGCATCGTTTACAAAATTACGGAAATTCTACTCCTTGAGCAGAATTGCTGTTCATTTTCCTTATTCGAAGGCCTCAGCGAGAACAGTTGACGAGTTTACGTTCAATAAAATAATCACCGATATTTAATCGAAATCGAACGAAATAGTGTAAATATACGTAAAACACAAGGATTTATAAACGGAAACCATGGGCATTCACACAACAGTGCACAAGGGTGCCTACGACGGCCACCATGTGAAGGCAGAAATATAACGTACTTGTTTATTTGTGTTTTAAATGCCTACTTTATGGTGTCAACCCACAATCCGCATCTTGTATACGAGTATCATTACCCAAGGTTTTCGGTCATTATCCGACAGTGCTACCCACAACAATGAGATGTCATTAAACTGTAGCACTTAAAGGGGTATTCGTTAATGTTCATTAACTTTGTGTGGTGATAGGTGCATTAGGTGCATTAGGTGTGGAATTCAGCAACACTACAGGAGAGCGAGTGTTTTTCCGTCGTTGGTAACAAAAACAAGAACAGCTTACAGTTGTAACACGCTATTTACGAATAGCAGGGTGCAGCATCAGTGAACGCTCATGGTGCGCCTTGCAGTTACATAAACTGCTTGGCGTCTAGTCAACTTCCGTCTACACCGGAACTTGGCCGAACGCTAACAGCCGGGTAACGAGCCTGTTCAGACCAGTTAGAACCGGCTCGTACCTGTTAGCAGTTGCGCAACGTAAAGCCTTAGGCTACTTATATTGTTCAGCGCTCCCTATAAATTGAAGGTCTGGAAAACAGAAAGCCACTTGGTGTGGTGCAGCAACTCGAAAGGTTGTCTCCCTGGACTCAGCTCAGGATAAGACCAAGCTTCTAAACTTGTGTTTTATGCCTAATATGTGTTCTCAGTGCATAGTCCCCTAGGTATGCAGTAAGGAGTAAATTGGCTTTGAAATTATTCTTGACTTCAATTGTCAAACCCTGAGTACGTCACACAGTCCTGATTCGCTGAAGGGATATTCGTGTATGTTTAATTTTATTAAGCCGTTATGGGTTGCTTTGAACTTATTGTATCAGAAAGCTGCTGTTTCTGGTTTACCGCTGTGAGTTCGTAAACCAGCCAGAAGTATGTATAATGAAACCTTACGCGAAATACTGAATGCTTATATCAGTTTTTCGCACAGCTGCTAACAAACACCTTAGAAAATACGGAAGACCATCCCGCACTGGGAGCGAGCAAGAAAGCAATAGCCAGCCATTAGGGCGCGTTTACGCAAGGACAATTTCTCGCTTACTAGCGTTTACTTGGTCAACACTAAATCTACTGGCTGCTTCTCTCCTTGCCGGAGCATGTGGCTTTCAAGTTTGTCTATACGTAGTAACCATGGCAACAACGCGGACGCAAATTTTTTCCTCGTGCCTCGCGACACGACGTACGATGCTTGCAACATGACAGCGTCGATTTATGACAACAAGAAAACAATTTTTACTGCAGTACAAGACGACGGACAGATTCCTGAATACCGGCATTCGAAGGGTTGTCTTCGAATCGGTAACTCCGAAATGGACGCCATGTTGGATTTTGAATTCTCGCTACGAGTAGCTGTTTATTCTACCGTCGTTTGATTATTGCTAGAAGCTGTTTTTTCAGCGAGAATAGCAAATTTTGGAAATAGCGTGAAATGGCAACAATGTTGTACCAATGTTTAAAATGACTGTTGCACTTTGTTCTTTATCCGTGTTGTTATTTATAATACATTTAATTTGTTGTCTATTACCGCAATCATTTAATAGAAACGGCATATTAATCGTAAATAAATAACGGTTGCCTAACAAATAGCTTTCGGCGAGCGAGAAGGTCTCGTTGCGTAAACGAGCCCTAATTAACGTTTTAATAATTCACTGATTTAATAATGCTGTGCTGGATTCCCACATGTACGCCTAATGTATGCTTAGCCACTGCAGTTTTTCTTACTTTTTGTTGAAAGTGCAGGAATTCGTAACACTACAAACTGTTTTCGTTGTTGAACCACTGTAGCAACTGCTGTTGCGGATCAACTGCTCAGAACCGACCACGACTGCCTGGCTGCGTATGTCATGTTACTGCTTCGACACATCCACTTATGGCTGTGCAAACTAGTCACCTCTTGTTGTACGCGTGCTGAGAGCATGATCGTAACATCCGTTTAATGTCTGCTTGCATTCCAAGCTAGCAGCCGGTACACTACAAAATAGTTGCTGGTGACGTCACCATTATTCTGCAGTACGGTCGCATGCTGTGTGTTGTTGAGGGTGCGATCAAGTGCCTCCCGTAATATGGAATTACCCCAAGTGAGGTAATTACTCCAAGGTTCTTGGTTCACCGAAGGAAAGTCTGTAAAATCTAGCACTATCTCTTGCACCAAGTGAAGGGATGCACAAAGGACATTTTTTTCAGACCTAATCAAAGCCTCCTTAATTATTAAGAGAAAATGTGGTATGTCTCGAGTACCTGGGAGCAACCTATAAGGTTAACGATATCACGAGTATTAAATGGCGCAACCATAGATTCTTAATGCTATCTGTTGTTGACGACCAGCATTTAAAGTGACACTGTCACCAATTGAAAATCGTACGAAAATACCATGGCGCATCTAGTGGCAGTGATATTGTTAACCTTTATAGCTTGCTCCCAAGTGCACTAGGACGTACCAATTCGCTTAATAATTAGGGAGGTCGTGGCTTGTTTGTTTCGTTAAAAAAAAGCATTGTGATTTCCTTCGCTTGATGTAGGCAATTGCCAGATAGTACTAGATAGCGCTAGATGTAGCTAGGTTCTGCAGACTTTCAAACAGTGATATATACCACTTTAAATTCATAATTAAAGTGGTTGACGGCAAAGGCAGACAGACTAACCTCTAGTGCCCAAGCAAATCTTAAAAAGGAGACATGTTGTCTAAAGAAGACTTCCAGTTATCAACACTAGAGGCACTGACAATGTGTTGCGGCAACCCATTCCATAGACTGACAACTCTCTGTGAAAAAACGCCCTTCCTTGTGCAAATTTTGAGAGATTAGGCTATGACCACGAGTAGTATTAGAGTGGGCAAGGGTGAAGAAGGTGTTAGCTCAGAGAGTATCATAGCCATGGAGAATCTTGAAAACAAGAAGGTCACCCCTGTCAAAGCGAATACTGAGGAAAGTAAGACGAAGGCATGCCAGCCTTTTGTGGTAGGGAAGAGCAGAAAGTGTAGGTGATAATCCGCACAGTGCGAAATGCTGAGCAGAAAAGCGGTTGGACCTCATCCATTTGTTAATCATGGGGAGGGTGGGATGCAAGTTTGGGTGCGCGCTTCATTTGAAAAGATACTGTGCTGCAGTTTTCGTTCCGTTTTCTGTTTTCCGCGTTATCGTATATCATATCAAAAACCTAAACTTGCTACTTTCGGTAGCAATGTTCAAGTTTTCATTTAAGATCCAAAGTATTATTTGACGCGATTAAGTTGGCGAATATTTTGGTGTGTTGATATCACTCCTTTGAAGGGCCGAACCATTCGGAACTTGGCGGCCCCTTTTACCAGTTTTGGTTTTTGATATGATATCAGTCTTTTTTTTTTTTTGGGTGTATTAGACTCAACTCCACTACCGCGCAGATGTGTAATAAAGTGGCACGTCAACAAGAAATTGGTTTTCAACAATTTGCTACTGCCTTTTCCCTAGAGGCCGAAACATTCTCATCTTAGTCACCTCTTTATAGGTTTTTGATTTGGTTTAATTTTTGTTGTAATTTGTTTTATTTCGTTAGTTTTGGTGTGTTGATATCACTCCTTTGAATGGCCGAACCACTCTCAACTTGCCTCTTCCCCAGTTGTGGGCTTCGTTTATTTTCCTTTGTTTTTACAGTTGGTTTATTTTTTGTGAATTGGACGTGAATACAATTTCTTTGGCAACGTTGTTTAGATTTACAGTGTTACACTAGTGTGTGTCGAGGCACGCACGTCAGTATACACGTTGTCATTGTCCGAACTTTGGCCGTCCAATGAGAGACGATACCAACAGTACTAACAATGGTTATAACAATACTTTCGTACTTACGCGCCATCCCACGCCATCCTCGTTACACTCCTAGGCTCCAAACCATAAAAGGTACGCAGTTCGTATCGTACTGCAGCCATTCGTTCAATTTCACAGCTGGAAGCCTTCCCGTTATCTCGGTATCGATGAATAATCACCCTATGGAAATAACATCGGGATGAGCGGACTAGAATTAGCTAGCTAGCTAGCTAGTAGCTAGTTACACACTTGCAACGTTATTGAGGGTCAGATTTTGCATTGAAAGCAGCTTAGCTGGCTTTCCTACACGAGTTAATTTTTGTCAGGTGGGTCACTGCTCTTGATTTCAACACAATTTAAGCTTTTGTACCGCATTTTTATTTTTATCCAAGTACCTCAAATGTGCTCAACTCTGCTTCAGGATATTAGACACTAACGCTATGGCATCGCGCTACAATGGCTTAGGCCTACAACCTCGACAATTGAATTGGTGTGATGTTTGTTGTGATGATTGTTGCCTAACTTGGCGCGACACACTCGCGTGTGTCTAGAACTAGGGTAAGACCTAAAATATTTTGCAGAGGATAAAAAATTTCCCAGGTTGAACGAAGCATCAAACAGCAGGACCCACCCACAAAGTCAAAGACATCCCAAATAAAATCACCTGACAGGCAAATGGCCCACAAGTGCATAAAAACATCAAGCGCAATTTAATTTTCAGTCATATTTGCTGAAACTTTGTCACAATAAAAATCAAACAATTACATAAAAAATGGAGCTTGACACATTGTCGTCTCACTGGTGAACGACCATCTTGAAATGATTACGTCAAAGAGATCACTCGGATGACAAGAAGGCATGCACGCAATTTAAAATTTCCTCCCCGTATGTCACTTTCAATATGGCGGC
>JAHWFP010072783.1:0-16543 GCA_023313725.1 Lithobius niger | reverse complement strand
CAGCAGGTATAAAACAGACCTGGGAGACTGCATCAGCAGCATTGGCTCAACTCCAAGTCGGACGTTACTACGGCGGTCGGAGCAGAGATGTCCCCAGTCCGAGTGTTGCCATGCCGGGCAAGGTAGTAGTTTAGAAAACTAGTTTTAGCTTTATTTTATTTCGAACTTTATTCTAAATTTTTAAACTTAAAGATTTAAACTTAACATTTGACTTGGGTTTCGCGATTATGGGTAGTTAAACCATCGGCACTTTCTGGTGTCCCCTCCCATAACTTAAGGGTTTAAGGTCCCCTTTCTAAAAACCGGCTTTTTTCCTGTTTGTCTCACAAAATGTGAACAAACCTTTTTGAGATGACCAAGGTCCTGTAGCATAATTACAGAAGCACAGACTTCGATGGTAGGGCCCTGATTATTGCTAGCTAGACTCAATGTGAATAAGTAGATTTTATCTTGTGCAAGATTCCTTGAAACATAATCTTAGACTAAGCTTGAAATTGTAAGGTACTTTTTCTAACTTAGAGGTGTTTAGGTAACACCAAAGAACATTTTCTAATCGAAATTGTAAGTGTGAATTTTACGTTGAAATTCGTTGCCGATAATATATTCATGTAAATTAATTTTTATACTTTCACTGAAAGTTATTTGTAAAGACTAGTTGCCCTGTAAAGTGTTTCTTTCCCATGTTTATTAAAACGAAGAGTTTTAAACTCAGTTTGCTTCTAGAGAGATTTAATTTGCTAGTGTTTTAACTAAAAACAACTCTTTTTATTTAAAGCCTAAGGTTAGCAATTAAACCACCCACCTGGTGGCAGTGAACCAAAACGATTAGATAGTACTAAAACTTCAGATAGGACATAGACGCTCTGTTCCTAACCGTGCAGTAGTGACTGCCATGCTAGTTTAAACTCCGCAAAAGTAAAAACGGCCACCCGAAGTACTTCTAACTTTCCCGAGACCACACCAGATGTCGGTGCAGAACAGTAGGCACCTCAAGGATCTGTGAGCACCGCTACAACGAAGTGTTGGAAGAGCGGACACTTACTGTCCTATGGAGGAATGGGGGGGGGGCCCTCTGGTATCTCTGACAGTGTGCGGTCGAAACTGGGGGGGGGGAGAGAAACGGGAACAAATTTCCTAAAGCTTCCCTAGTGAGACATGCTGAAATGTACGAAGAATGAAAATCTGACAGTATGTAGTCTGACCTGCGGAGGGGTGCTCTTTGTGCGTATTTCTTTCTTTTGAATATTTAATTTTAGTTTCATAGCATTATGACGAAGTGCAGGATCAACTTACATTAAGAAATAATAATAATAACAAGCTAAAAAAAAATATAGGCAAAAAAGTTTGAATTTTATTTTCGTGATTTATTTTCCTTTGGATTTTATTTCTAATGGACGTTTTTACCAGGATTTTTTTTTTTACATGAAAAGAATTGTGATATTCATTTTCTTGACAACGCACTAAGGTGCATTCGTTCAACCTTTTGCAGCTAACCCAGGATTTTTTTTTTTTTTGTAAAGTAATACATGACGAAGGATTTTTTTTTGGGGGGGGGAGAGAGTTGGTAGGAAGAGAAGGTGTAACTAGGGCCAGAGAAAAAAAACTTAATGTTCGGGGGATGGAGGTTGCAGACATCCAATTTATCCGTGGTATTTTGCCTCCATCGAAATTACTGAGTTACCTCCCGCCATCCGACCCCCATCCAATTTAGCAACAGGTCATTATTTATAGCCCGGGGAGCAGAGGAAACGAAAATGTGATACGGCAACCAAATTTTCGATGAACCCGAACTAGTCAAGAACCTTCGAAAAGACCCTTGATCTCCCCCCTCTCAGGATAATAAACTGACCCCAACCCCCCCCCCTCCCTAAAATAAATAAATAAACAAGAGTAAGCTTTTTTATGCCTATTGAAACTCACTGTAGGTGGTTTCCTGTAGCCACGTTTAATAAGTAGCAGTCCGTACCGACAAGTTACCACACATTTGTAAGAAAAAGCCCAAAATACCAGGTACAGCTGGTTGATTTTGGTTTCTATTGCCTTTATGAAAATATACATTACCTAATTATTAGCATTCTCCTTATTTTGCTGTGCAATCTAGAGATTTAACGTACTTGAATGGATCCGGCGTCGTTACCAACTGCACATGCGCAACCCAGTGACGGTGCCAGGGGTGGGCCAGGGTGGGCCGTGACCCCCCCCCCCCCAAAAATTTACGGCCCCCCCGCGGGCCCCCCCCCATCCCCAAACCCTAAGGTCACCACAAGAAAATAAACTAATAAAATATCTTGCAAGCTAAACTTGAAATCAAATGAATAAACAGCGCTTTTATTTAAATATTTTTTAGCAACTTGGCATTATATGTGTAGCGTAATTTATATTGTTTGTTTATGGGACATATTTTACAAATAAATTGTACTACACTGAAGCTTAGGTTACGTCCAGGTTGGATTAAACGCAATAAAAGTGCCTAATAAGGTGCCTTGAAAAAAATCCTTGGCCCACTCTGTTTCCAGATGTGCCCTTTGTCGGCCCCCCAAACAATTCAGTCCTGACGCCGTCAATGGCGCAACCTCCGCTATATAAATTCAGACGAAGGTCATTACCTCATCTTTTGTTCCTCTAAGTGCCCCAGTGGCGGCACAGTGGAAGAGTGGGAAGGAGAGTGGGAGAAAGGTATAATGTATATTTCATAAAGGCAATAGAAACCCAAATCAACCAACTGTACCTGGTATTTTAGGCTTTCTATGTGCCATCCATTACCTAATTTTTAGCATTCCACAGACCTCGTCAAAGGTTGCGGCTGCCACGTGACGGAGCCCCCTAGAGTAGATCGCCGCTTCTCCAGAAAGGTACGTCTTTGCGAACGATCGGAAATTCTGTAGGAGCATGGAGACCGTTTCCCTGTTAAAGTATTCGCTTGGCGGCCACGAAGGGACCGTTGAGATACAAGCCATCCGTTTGGGCTAACATATATCGCAGGTATTGAGATATGAACACAGGAGTCTCCAGGATGCAGCTTCCATAATGTTGGTAATGGGAACGTTACTGTGGTGGGCTCAAGAAGTTGAAATAGCTCGAAGTTCATGAGGGGTAACTCGAATTCCTTGGTCAGCGCAGTCTATGTCGAGAGCTTTGTAGGTTCTCGACAAGATGACAGTCTTTTTCCATGAGGCGACCATGTGTTCTAATGTTTCTCTGGTTGCTGATGCGAAAGGGAGAAAGAGTTGAGAGCGACCGCATCGCAGAGGCTTGGAGCGTTTAAGTAATATCGAAGAGCACGTACTTGGCAGAGAGACTTTTCTGGTTCGTTGCCAACAATAGGCGACAAGGCCGGTATGCAGATAGGGTTGCTATGGTCGCCAGTCTTCTGGGTCTTGGCATGAAAGGATGTTGAGGTGTCAGGGTGACCGCTGAGCAGTTGTTGTGGAAGAAACTCGCTGCATTGGAAACAGGCAGCCAGGGCTACCAGAAAAACCATCTTTCGGGTCAGATGACTGAGATGACAAGAAGACAGGGGTTCGTAGGATGCTGAAAGAAGAGACGTGAGGACTATAGAATGGTCCCAATCTGGAAAAAGGCGGCAGACCACCGGTCACTAGAGTTCGAATGACTTGAGGAGGGCTGAGATGTGGAAGTCGTCCAAAAGTGCAGAACATTCGGCCGCTCGGAAAACGGTGTTCAGGGCGGATCGGTAGACGAGGATAGTACAACCTCGCAGGCCTTCATTGAAGAGGTCCGTAAAGGATGCGTAGAAGCTTGAGATGGAGCGACTGGATTGATCTGTTGCGGCAGACACCAACGAAGCCATCGTCGCCAATGGATGTCATAGATTTTGTTGGTGGATGACCGGACTGCTTTGGAGGCAATATGGGAGGCCAAAGGAACGCCTGTTGTTTCGAGTCATCTGATGATGGCAGCCACGCATGTAGCTGGAGCGTCCGCGGTTTGCGATGGAGCATGGTTCCCTGATGTTGGGACAGTAAGTCCGGTATGTCTGGTAGACATAATCAAGGAGAGTTGATCAGGAGGCTGAGTAGAAGGGGAAACCAGGTGGCAGAAGGCCAATTGAGGGCGATCAGGATGAAGCGCCCCGGCGACTGGGCCACCTTGCGTAAGACCAGAGGAATTAGTTTGTGTGGGGGAAACAGGTAACCGAAGAGGTAACTCCAATGCATTGTCAGGGCGTCCTCTGCCCATGCTTGATCGTTGGGAACCGGGCTGACAAAGTGGGGAAGTCTGGCATTGAGCCTCGTGGCGAAGAGGATATGGTCGCCCCAATAGTTGGAAGAGAACGTTCAAATGGATGTTTTGAGGGACCATAAGCCTAATGGAAGGGACCGTCGTGACAGTGAGTCTGCAATCATGTTGCGGCTGCCTGGGATGTGGAGCGGCAATAAGATCGTCTTCCAAGCGAATGCACAGGGCGAAGATGTAGGAGGTGACCTGGTGGATAGAGCGGGCTTTGTCCCTCTGCCGTTTCAGAGATAGGCGACCGCTGTTGTGTTGTCTATGTGGACTTGAACTACCGTCCTTGTGACAAGATGTTGGAAGTGCATCACACTGAGGAGGATCGCTTGCAATTTTATTAGCACATTGATGTGTTCGTTGGTGTTCGGTGGCCAAATCCCGGATACCATACGGTTGCCGATGTGAGCGCCCCATCTTTGAAGAGAGGCGTAGGAAAACAGGTGGATGTTGGGCGAGGGTTCGTGAAGCGATACCGTCCGGGTGAGGTATAGGACGTCCATCCAAGACGATAAGGCAGAGGGGGAAATTGTCCAGAGGCGGTCGCCGTCTGAGTTGGGCGGGCGACCGAGCAGTCCATCCGTCGATTCGAAAGTGGTGGAAGGGTCGTACCATCCATCTGCCATATGGAACAAGTAGGGCCATGGAGTCCAGTGAACTGATGAGGGAGTTGAGTTGTGTCAGCGTGTAGGTAGGCAATCGAAGGCAGGTCTGTATTTTTTGAAATATCCTGTCTGGGAGGGCATGACGACCGCTTGAGCTAGATTGAAGGCCACCCCTAGGAATACAAAGTTTTGCAATGGAACCAAGCTTGACTTTGGAATGTTGACTCTGAAACCTAGGCGAAGCAGGGTCATAGTGTGAAGTCTCCGTTTGATAGTAGCTCGAATCTGTCTTGATAGGGAGGATCCAGTCATCCAGGTAGGCATCGGCACGTACTTCGTGCTGATGAAGGAAGGCAAGGACCGGCTTTAAAATCAACGTGAACACTCTTGGTGCTGCATTGAGGCCGAACAGAAGGCAGGTGAATTTGTATACCGTCCCGTCATATACGAAACGGAAAAGATGCCGAACCGAGGCGTGGAGCGGAATATGAAGGTCCGCAAGGTCCATGGAGACCGACCAGTAGCTAGGAAGAAGTGAGTGTTGTATGGTTTCGATGGGCGCCATGAGAAAATGGGGATTTTTGATAAACTGATTTAACGGTCGGTGGTTGAAAATGAAACGAAGATCTGTCTTCTTGGGGCGAAGAAAAATACTGCTGCCGAAACCTGGCTTCTCCGGATTGGGTGCAGCCCGTATAGCTAGTTTTCCTAAAAGAACTGTGATGTCGATGGTGAGGAAGTCTGTTGGCGGCGATGCTTCTAGTCAAGGAGGGGGCCCGGAGTGGAGGCGACCGGTGAAAAGTAGGAAGAAATCCTTGGGAAATTATGGAGAGGACCACTCGGTCGATCGTGATTTCTTGCAAGGCCGGGAGGGAGAACCGAAGGCAGCCCCCTAACGGTACCGGCAAGGAGTAATTGTAAATGAGAGGACCTGGGTCGCTGGTATGGTCCAGGAGAGTTGTGGCGGCCACGGTAGTCTAGCGTCAAGCTACGGCCATAAGAGCGGCCGCGACTACGTCCCTGTCTCTTGTTCGGAAAGGTGACTGAGCATGGTGCGATGGAGAAGCGGGGCAGGGCTCTGGATGGGTAGAGGTCCTACCGGTTGCTGTCGTCGAGGGCTTTTAGTCTTGTATGGCTTAGGTTTCCGCGTGATGTCCTGGTGAGGGGCAAGCTTTAGAATGAGCCCCCCCCCCCGAAAGAGTGTGTCAGCTTTGCGAATCGGCTGGTTCCGAAGGACAAGTCGAGTTGAATCATGAAGGCTGAGGACCGTGTTGAGCACTACGTCGTGAAGTAACATCGTTGAATTGAAGAGAGCCCATTCAGCCACATCATGAAGTGGACGGTGGCAAAGCAGGCTTTGAGAAACGCCTGGCCGACCAGGGATGCTACGTCCTTGGTTTCGTCCAGAGATGGATCCATGGAAAGTTTTTCGCATGGATTTTTCAAAACGTCAGCTTGGGAAGCCGTTAGTAGACCAAGACGTAGGAGACGTCTGTTAACCCTTTGACTGGTGAATTAATTTTCTATCTCCAAAAAAGTAGGGGTAACCTAGACGGGACTCGAACTAGCAACTTGAAGGAGCTGTTTAACTTCAGGCACACGCCTCTACCAACTCGGGCAAGACTGTCTCTAGAGTCGGCTTGTTAAGGGAACTTAGTTGTCATGTATGTGTAAGTGCGTGGTTTGACATAAAGGACATGACAGAAATGCTGAGCAAACTCTAGATTTACTATCAGCCATGTTTTGTACGAGTTACAACTACGGGATTCACACCCGTGGATACAAGACGTGATGCGACCGGTATATACAAATGGTGGCGCCCTCACAGTATAGGAAAGAAGGCCTATGTAACACGCCCCTTTTTAAATGCCAGGAACACTGAAGGAACCATCACAAAGTTCAACACTGCAATCATAGATGATACACAGGGAAAGAAGAAAAAAAACTTTAAAAAAAAAGGGGGGGGGGGGGAAGAATGACATAACGAGGGAGATTCGTATTTAAGTCATATAGTCTCTCAGCGCCTCGGGGTGTTTCCTGACCCTCTCGCTGGGACGTCGAGTGGTAGAGGGGCTCAGGTGCTTCGTGTTGGGATTAGCACGTACCTTTTCAGTTTCACTATAGAAGCACCCGTATCGGGCTGTGTGCCGGAACAGTCTGGCTTAAATTTAGGCCTTATACCATACACATTATACCAACTAAGACCTTGGGGCTGGCCCCACACGTTGAATGGTGCCGGACGACCACTGTTTCGAGTCTGGGGCTTCTTTATACCAAACTTCCTGTTTAATCTTCAATGGAGGAAGAGGTTTAGTGTGAGCATTTGTGTACTCGACTTTGCTTTGGGACCGTGGAGAAGATGCTTCAATCTGCTCTTCTCCCTTTTCCACTACGGCTGTCAGACGTGGCACTTTGGTGCGTATTTGACGGCGCAGAAATAACTGAGAGGTATTAAGACCATTGCTGAAAGCGGTAGCGTGACTTGTCATGAGGACGGAAGTAAGGGTCTTCTTGTTTTCCCTGGCCTTGATAAGTTGATGCTTAAAGGCGCCAATCGCACGTTCAATGAGGCCATTTGACCTTGGGTAGCGAGGACTGCTTGGTCGCCACCCAATGCCCCAGTCTTGGAGGAATGAAGTGAACTCGTGCGAGTCAAAAGGCGGGCCCCTGTCGGACACCAGGGACAGCGAAGCACCGTACCGTGCTAACAGAGGTTCTAATATGTCAATTGTAGCCGTTGCCGTCTTCGAGGTTAGCCTGACCGCTTCAACAAAAGCTAAAGGAATAGTCTATGACAACACTATATTCACCATCACACGCTTTGCAAAAATCCACCCCTATTTGCTGCCATGGGTATGTAGTGGTTTCTCGAGGCAAAAGTGGTTCAGACTGATTGTTGCGCTGGAATTGTTGACAGACTTGGCATTGCGAAATCATTCGGTGAATTTCCACAGACATGTCAGGCCAGAACACTGCTTCGCGGGCAGTTGCTTTGCACACTACAATCCCTCTGTGTGTCTCATGAATTGCAAGCAGGATCTCTTCACGTTTCACGTTTTGCGTGTGGAAATACGAGACGTTGTGCTCTGCATAAAAGACCGTCCAGGACGTGGAGTTCATCCTGAAACTTCCAAAATACTCGTACTTCTGGATCAAGGTCTTTCTTGAACTGAGGCCAACCGTTTTGAACGACGGTAATAACCTTCTAAAGCATGGCATCCTGTGTTGTTGCTTCATTGAGTTGCTCGACCTTGATATCCGAGATTTCCGCTATAATGCACACTGTAACTTTGCTGTTTTCAATGTCGTCCGACGGAAAAATTTGTGTTGTTGACGGACAGCGTGACAGCGTGTCTGCTGGTTCAAGGTTTTTACCAGTTAGATAGACGAGTTCGATGTCGTAGCGCTGCAGGCGAAGGAGGAGGCGTTGAAGACGAGGAGTAATTTTTTCGTAAGGCTTGTTCGAAAGTCTCAGCAATGGTTTGTAATCCGTCTGCACAAGAATGCGATGACTGAAAGAGTAATAGTTAAAATGTTCACACCCAAATACCACAGCCAAAAGTTCTTTTTCAATCTGAGAATAGGCCACTTGGGATTGTGTGAGAGTAGCCGACGCATAGGCTAGTGGCTTGCCCTCTTGCAATGATACGGCTCCAAGGCCGTAGGAGCTCGCGTCAACTTGGAGTGTGAGAGGTTTAGAAGCATCATAAAAACTCAAGACTGGAGATGTTGTTAACAAATGTTTGACTGTTATAGTGCTGCTGGTGAACCGGTGTCCAACTCCACAAAGAGTGTTTGGAAATAAGCTGCCGCAAGACACTCGTAGCTTCAGAGAAATGTGGCACAAACTTCGCGAGATAGGTGACCATTCTTAACAAAAATTGAAGTTCTTTTTTGTTTGTTGGAGGAGGCATCTGCGAAACGGCTACCACCTTTGAAGGGTCAGGGTAATACCGTTTTTCGAAATAATGTGCCAAGGTATTTCACTTCACTAAGTGCGACCTGTAGTTTCTTTTCGTTGAGTTTAAATTTTGCCTCCCTCGCTGCCTGCATTGTGAGATGTAGCTTGTTGTCGTGACCCAGAACATCTTTATCCGAGATTAACAGGTAGTCTTGGAAGGGCTGTACTGTACCTACTGCTGAAAACGTTTGTTCCATCGCCCTTTGGAACATTTCAGGTGCACAAGCGATGCCATAAGACATCCGTTTGAAACGATACAGCCCGAAAGGCGTGGTGAACGTGCACAATCGCGAGCTGTTCTCATCCAGTTCCATCTGGAGGAAAGCCTTGGCCCCATCAACCAGTGTGAAGACAGTGTGCCCTGCCAGCCTAGACAAAATCGATTCAACCGATGGCATTTGGTGTCTTTTGCGAATCACAACCTCATTTAAGTGACGCGGGTCAAGACAGATCCTAAGGCTTCCATCTGGTTTCGTGACGATGGTCATGGAGTTTACCCATACCCATTACCTTGCAAATCACCTCGTTATCAACCATCCATTTTAGTTCTGCCTTAACTCGTGATTCCAGCGCTTTTGGGACTTTCTTTTGTGGTGAGATGCGGGGTACTGCATTTGGTTTGATTTTAATGGTGTACTTGCCTGGCAGTTTGCCCAAACCCACAAAAACATCACTGAATTCCCGGGTTTCCTTCGTATATGGTGTAGCGGCGGACGCTAAGACGGGCTAGGTGCTTGTAACGTCTCCACACTCATGGTTGACATCCAACTTGTAGATATGACTGAATAATTACTTTCTGACTATTATGGCGTATAACAGCACAGTTGGGCCTCAAACCCGGAGGGAGTGAAGATACTTTCCTATTTTAAAAATGAATAAGTCTAACCAGAAACTATCTACCTAGTCTTTAAGGCTGCCACCACCGGTGGGTAAGTTTAAAAGCTAAGGGGGTTTAGAATAAATGGGCTACATGTTGTTTAAACGCAAGCAATTAATCTACACTAGAAACCGTACTTGTAGTTTTAAAAACTCTTGGTTTTAATAAAATTCACAACAAATGAAAAAGGCACTTTACATTTTGGTTACTAGTTACAAAATTGTAAAAGCAACAGGCTTTCCGTGAAAGCAAACGAATTTACATTTAGAAAATTCAAGAACAAAAAGCAACAACGATCTTTTTACATGAGTATAAATAATTTCAACTAGAAAAAGTAGTTTTTGCGTCCAATCCTGAAAACCCTCTAATTTAAACTCGCATCCGCTAAAGTCTTAATTAGTCCTAGACATATATCTCTTACGCAAAAGAGCGCCCGAATCCTCAAGAGCCACTGTCTATCGTTTAAGTTAAAACGTGGTTTAAAATAAACAAAGGAACGTTGGTTTTTAGGAAGAGAACCACTCTGACATTACAGCAAGTCAAGACCGAAAATGCCGTTTGGCTTACTCCACTGTAAAAATTCTAAAACAAGAGTTAAGTTAAAAATCGAACTATAAATTTAGAATGGGGGTCCTAAAATTAAACTTTCAATTAACTAGTAACATACTGACCACTACCTCTGCCTAGCATGGTAACCTACAGAACGCGGCATCTCCACTCCTGACCGGCCGTGAACACCACTTGTCTTAGATCTGTGAGCTGTGCTAACCATGGGACGGCAGGGCTGGTGGTATACATGGGGGAGAGAGGGGGCGGACGTCTGCAACGACTGCACGTTTTGGCGGCAAGAAAGGCAGGCAGGCTTGGAGGAGGGAATTTTGTGTTAGTTCCAAAACGAGCTGTACTACGTGAGGGCTTTAAAGGGAAGTGTAACGATCTGAAAGGGCCTTTAAAAGGTAGAGACCAGGGGGGGTTTTCGCTGATTGGCTGGAGCGTAGGAGCTCTGAGTGGCTGCATCCAGGACCGTTGGAGCCGTTGAGGGTTTAAGTTCTGGAAGGGTTTGGTGAATTGATGGAAACTCAACAGTCCAAACTACGATAGTACGTATCGCAACTATTGAAGGGGGGGGGGGGGGACGAAGTGAATTGCACAGTTTGACTTTGACAATTTAATTAAAGGAACAGATCGATTGTTTTGCATTCGGATTGATGGTAGTCATGGTCGAGTCAACAATTTACTATTTATAACAAATAAAATCAGCGTTCGTTAAATTGTTGCTGAAGGAAGGCTAAGCAGAGGTAGTCATCCGGGGGGCAAAAGATCAAACTATAAAGGTTAAACAAACTAGCTCAGTAAAACGCTATATGAAAATTATAAGTGGCGTTTTGTCTCAGAAGAGTATGGCGATAGAGAAAAGTCGGACATTTTTCATAGCATTTGGGGTACCAACAAACAAGATAAAAAATATCGTACTAAGTCTGTATCTACATGTATGTGAGGTTAAGTACCTTAAAGGAAGCCCCTCCTAATACACAACTAAGCTAGTGTATTTAGGCTTTATGCCTGCAATGAAATAAAAAGAAGTAATTACATTTGTACATGGTTTTGAAGCTATGGCGGCCGGAAGTTTGAGCGCTACGGCCCAGTTTGGTGACTTTTTGTTAAGGATGCTGTGGACGAACCAGAAGGAAATTTAATGTTCTGTTTTCACAGGAATAAAGTTCAAGTGAGTGGCTATTAAGAGCTTCTAAGATTGGCCGATTCTGATGGTAACTTCTTATCCAAGTTTCCAACCAAAGATGAGGAATTTTGGTCGCGGGGGGAGGGGGGGGGGCTGAAGTGTGGAGCTTCAGAAAAACTGAGTTTTTCCCCGAGGTTTTTGATGTTTGGAGTCCGGGTATCCTCTCCAATCATGGCGCAGCACAGAATACCATTACAATGGCTGCAAATTTAGTCGTAGTTCGTGTAGTTCACATGTTCCTTGCACTAGACCGAGGCCCACACAAGATTTTAGGCCTAGAATTGGTTGGGTATTGCTACCAACTACAAGGAATTCAACAGTATACTCTTTTGTCTTTGACCCTGCATTGTAGCACACACTTACCGCGAACTTGTACAATATCATTAGTGTAGGTGAGTAATTTTACTTTAGCAGGTTGCATTGTCCCTTAACCCTTTAAGGACTGCATTTGCGCTACGGTCTCGTAACGGACTTACAGAAAAAAATTCATAGCTTCTCACCTACTTGAAGTAAGGGAATGAAACCTGTGTCATTTTTTTCCTTAATGATCTGGCCTTCATATCCCATTTTTAGTTTTGCTGTAATTGGTTGGAAGTTTTAGATCTGACCTGTAGAAGAGCTGCAAACCATTATTTTACAGCGGGCGCATTTGGGCGCACCCGTCCTTAAAGGGTTAAGCGCGAGCGCTGCAAGAGACCCAGAGGCAAAATATTCGCTTCCGCCCCAATATCTAGTCTGAAGGGAATCAAAATTGCTTGTATCTGAACACAAAATACCCACTATCTGTTGTGAACGTCTGAATTTACCGTGCCGATGCGTAATGTCGACACTGCGGCTGCCGCATCGCCATAGTCGTTATTATAATCATCGTCTGGACAATCTTTACTCCTTTGTTGTGCCGACCAGGCATCTACCTTTGTATTGTTGCTGCCCATCCCGCCTTAACAATGTAACCGCTGCCTCTGTTGTCTTGACGCGGATAGGAACATTCTATTTTTATTTTTTAATCACTTTTTTTCCCCCGACTCTGACTTTGGCCAAGACTGACATGTTTGATTTTTCCTGCATGGAGAAGAAGCAAAATGGCCATCCGTCTACCATTTTGTCAGGCCTAACCCTCATCTACTAGGGGAGACAGAAGTTGAATTCCTGCCATCAATTATTCTCGTATTCAGTACCATTAATGACAACACAACATGTACTGGCTAGTGTCCACCCATGTTTTTACCTAGTTTGGTGCAACTTAACAGTGACTGTCCCCTGTATTGGACTTAGATCAACCTCAAATTTCCTATTTGAATCAAAGAGGAAGGCATACCCAAGCACTTTTATTCCCTAACACTATTTAATTCTATGACGCAGCAGCTAACTTTCCAATGCGCACTGATGTAGTAAATTACTCCCTGACCAGAGAAATGTTGTTCTTCTTTTACCTTTCAAACTTTAATGTGATCCTTTACCTGTGTTTATTAGCAACCAGGTAGTTGGCATGCTGGGTCATCTTACAACATTCTGAGAAAGCAGCACGACCTCAATTAACATACCGGGTGAGGGAGGAGTGTCCCTGCTAAAAAAATCTGCAGATAATCTACAATTTTTTTAAGCTTTTTCAGACAATCTGCAGATTATCTTTAAAGTCTGCAAATAATCTGCAGACTATTTATATATAATAGTTAATCTGTAGATAATCATCAGTTTTTATGAAGGTGTAACGGCGGACGCTACGACGGCTTAGGTGCTTGTAACGCCCCCGGTTTCCCTGGTGTACGTGGAGTTTCAGCTTGAGGTTTCTACGGTGTTTATGACGACTTTTTACGTTATACAACACAGCATGGACACTGTCCCAGCATGGGGGATGAAGCGCCGGTCCTAATTAAAGGGGCCTAACCTTAAACTGTCGGTATCGCTGCCACCAACGGTGGATTTAACTGTTTAACTAGCTAAAGTCTAAAAATGGGCTACATATTTAATTTTACACTAAAATACAATTAATCAAGTCTAGCAAACGACTGAAGCTTAAAACTCCTGGTTTTATTTTTGCGACAGAGAATGAAAGTACACTTTACATTATAGTTTGCTTCTAAAAGCTTTTGAATACCAATTATTTAAATAGGCAACAAGTTTACATTTACATAAAGTAGCAAGTTTGAATATACACTTAGTATTTCATAAATTCAGACAAACACACTTGGTTTGAATAAAGTTTTAAATTTTCAGATTAGAAAAAGTAAATCATGAGTGCTCCCGGAGACACCCGCAAGACTAAACAGCCGCAACTGATAGTAGTCTATCTGACAGTATGTTTCAACATGATCAACCGTCCACAGTTATGTTTCTAAGTTTTCCAAGCACAAAAAGATCAACCTCCCTTAGTTCCCTCGGGAACTGTTCTAAGTAATAAAAAGCCCGGCAATTTTACAATTAGGCATCAGTTTGTTTCAATTTGCCTTCCACAAAGATCAAACCGTCATTTAGTTTAAATTAAAAATCCATTTAAAGTAAACTGGAAAAATTTGGTTTTTAGAAAGAGAACCACTCTGACGTTATGGGGAGAGGAAACCTAAGATGCCGCTACAGGCGTCTCCACCATAATATTCTCTAGCTAGAGAGTTAAGTTAAGTTTTAAACTAAAATTTAGAATATGGGGGTCCTAAAAAGCTAAACTATAACATACGAACCACCACCATCGTGCCCGGCATGGCATTCTCCGAACATGGCGTCTCCACTCCCGACTGGCGTGACCGGTCTCTAGCTTGAGATCTGTGAGCTGTGCTGTGCTGTGGATGCTTTGGGCTGGGGGGTTTTATGCTGGAGAGGGGGGAAAGCGCGGACGTCGAGGATAGGTGCGGGGGTCTGATTGGCCGAGGGCCTCGAGAACAATGGAAAGTGGGAGGAGAAGTCGGTTGAACAAAGGGACTGGGTGCAGAGCCGTTTGAAGGAGTAGGAACATGTAAAACGGAAAAAGATAGGCCTGTTTTGAGTTTCACTCAATTGAACTTTCGGAAATGGCCTTTACTTTGTATCATTGGCTACGGATTGAATATTTACATGATTGCAACGTGATTAGGCTCTTGTTAAAGCTTATTACTTGGCTTTGGGTAATGTCTAGAACACTACTATTAAATTTAAACAAGCTTTAACGGTAAACTGTAGTGTTAAACACCACAACTAGTTTTGGCTGGGGAGGGGGGCAAAAATGGGGAATTCGAAGTTTTTGCACAGTTGGACTTTCGGATTTGGTTTGAACAGATCTTTTTAAGAATTCTTTTAGTGTTTAATAGTAGATCAAGCTATTTGTAGGTTTCGGTGGGTCACCGTCAGGTCCAGAGGAGAACTAAAATAAACATATATACACTGAAAAATTCGTGTCCGGTAGAATGCCAGGTCGTAATGCGTTCATACGTTTGGACATATGGTAGCGTTTCTGGGGGTAAAAGAATATAAATAAAGTATAAATGCGGTTAAATAAATTAGCTCAATTGAATGCTATAACGCATTAAGTTACAGAGAACATTTAACGTTTAAAAGTTTAAAGTTAAAATTCGATCGTTGTGGAAATTTTCCATATGGATTGCGGCCGACAAACACAATAAAAAATATCACACTTCAAAATGGTTGTCTGTACAAACCTCATACAATACACTAAGCTAATATGTTTGGGCTTTTTGCCCTAAAAGAAAAGAATAAAATGAAGATACAGAAATACAGAATTTTATAATGGCGGCCATGATGAAAGTGCGATGTAGTTGGTTTTGGTCAATCTTCAAATGTAGTTTCAATGGTCTTCAAGGAAGAAAGTCCGGATTTGGGCTTCCCCAAGAGTCTTGTATTTTGACAGGCTATTAAATGTCGAAGAGTTTATGGAAATCGGACCATTATTGCGAAAACGGCCAAATATGCCTCGGCGAGGCATTTGGGTGCCTCGAGAAAAAAAAATTTCATTTTTGAAAAACAGGCGTTTTTCGCTGGCGCTCGTTTACAAAGGCAATGTCCCAAGTATGTAATAATCTGCAGTTTTTATAAAAGCAATTTAACGCAGTCCCAAGTCTGTAGATAATCTGCAGCTTTTATGAAAACAATGTCCCAAGTCTGCATATAATCTGCAGCTTTTATGAAAACAATGTCCCAAGTCTGCATATAATCTGCAGTTTTATGAAGGTAATCTTTAAAATGCATATTTACTGCGGATTAGGAAGTCCAAAAATGTTAAGTGATCATTTTAATAGATTAATTATTTATAAAACCTTTCCAAACTTTTTTCTAAATTTAAAAGACAAAATGAGCATTTAGGGACCCCTTTTTTTAAGCTAAATATCCTATTTTGATCCCGAAAAGTTGGGTCCTATTTTTCGAAATTGTTGGAAAAGATCTTCAAAAAAAATTCCAAAAATAATAATAACAACAACACTTTCAGAATCAGAAGTCAGATCAAAATTCAGGTTGTATTTTTGTGTAGCACACCTAAGATGAAAAAAAAAAAAGGTGCCGGGTTGAAAATGTGATATCTCTCCAGCACTTCTGATTTGAGTTAGCCAATTTTGAATCATCCAGTCCCTGCACTTAAAACTACAGAACTTAGTTTTCATGTTTTAATTTTAAAAAATGTGGAATATAAGAAAATTACAGCTAGCCTATAGTTGTTATACGGCTGAACTCCTACATTTATAGCTTTACATTTAATGCAATAATTCATATTTTATTTCTAAACAACAACATATTTTATACGTCACATAATTATTATGCCTCAGCATGCAACTCTTTCAAAAGAGGAAGAAACACTAAAAGTGAAATATATGGGGAGGATTTTAATTTACGTTACATGTAGCATCAAACTGTAGATTATTTACAGATTATCTGCAGATTATGTAGTTTCAATTAATGTATTTTGAAGGTGAAATTAATATTTAGCCCCACTAAGAGTTAAATTTTACGAGTTAAAGGATCATTTTAAACAATCAATTGCTAATAATACTCTGAAAGGAGATAGACGTTTGTTTATATCCCTAAAAACACCGTTATTCATCTTACTGTGAAACACTATAACGATTGAAAAAATATCACACAAGACTCACAAAAACGCACACTTTCACAACGAAGATAGTCCACTAACT
>JAHWFP010072781.1:0-27176 GCA_023313725.1 Lithobius niger | reverse complement strand
ATGCCCAAGATGCCGCCAATGCTCTCAGTTCGTGCGCTCGAATGTCCCTGGGTAGATCCGTATGTTCTGGGCCTAACTCTTACGCGCTTTTTATTACAGCACAGATCCACTTTCCCAATTTTGCTGGAGTCACCGGAGTAAGTACCACTTTCCCTGACTCGCTATCAACATTGAGGTATAACGGTATGGCCGAAGTTTCGCCACCACCTCTTTTTATGTACTTTTGCGTCGCCTTGAGGTAACAACGGACAGCCCGAATGGGACATTGTAGTCTCTCTTCTTCCTCCCCATGTACCACTTTAGCCAGTGCCCTTATCCTTATAGGTTGCGGTGTAACGTCAGTCCTCACGTTCTTGGCTCTGAATTGAGCTGGGAAGGTGAGTGTTACTGTGGAGAAATTTCTGGAGAATCTCATGAGGTGTTCATCTCTTGACAGTGCCGCCAACTCACTTTGCCTTGCGGCTGTCGCAAGGGCCACTAAGAAGATGGTTTTCTGTGTAAGGTGGGTAACTGAAGTTTCTCCCAAGGGTTCATATGGAGGTCCCGACAGACTCCTTAGCACCAGTGGAAGGTTCCATCTTGGGAAGAGCTTTCTAACCTTTGGTCTCTCGTTTTCGAATGCCTGAATAAGTCTTGATATTATCTTGCTATTCAGTACTGGCGTTTCTTCCAGTACGGAGATCACCGAATTAATAACCGACCTATAGCCCTTAATTGATGTCGGCGCTAAACCCCCTTCGAACAGCATCTCATGGAACTCTGCCAGTGAACTCTCCGTGGGGTTACAAGGGTCCAGCTTCTTCCTGGTGCACCGACCATACCATCTTTTCCATTTGGTTTCGTAATCCTTCACGGTTGACTTCCTGTGGCATCTGGGAAGTCTTGCGGCAATCGACCTTGAGAATCCGGCTTGTTGAAGGTTGCGCTTCAGTCTCCACACGTGAAGGTGCAGAATATTTGGTTGCGGGTGGTTGTGTAAATCGTGCCTTTTCCCTTGAGTTAGGAAAGTCTTCGTAATGGGCAACGGTATCGGGTCCTCGAGTGACAGTTCCCGCAACTCAACAAACCACGGTGTACCTGGCCACCACGGCGCAACGAGGATGAGTGACACGCTGCTCATCCGCACTTTGTTGAACACGTCCTGGATGAGGAAGAAGGGTGGGAAGGCATACCCGAACATTCCCTCCCAGTTGATCGTGAACGCGTCCGTCGCCCAAGCTTCCTCGTCCAGGAAGGGGGATATAAAGTCGGGAGTTGCTTGTTAAACCTTATTGCGAACAAGTCTAGGAATGGCGCTCCCCATCTGAGGAATAAGGTTTGGCATACCAACGGGTCCAACATCCACTCCGTCGTGGGTGTAGTTGAACGTCTGGATAGTGCGTCCGCCCATATGTTCAATTTTCCAGCTATATACCTTGGTTGCAGGGTGATGTCCAGACTGGAGCACAGGCAAAATAGAGTCGCCGTCTTTTCCATCAGAGTCAGCAAGTGGGTACCTGCAACCTGCTCCCCTCCTGACATACGCGACTGCGGTCGTATTGTCCGTCATAATGCTTACCGTCTTCCCCTGAAGTGTAGAATCCCACTTCTTGATGGCGTATCTCACTGCTCTGCCTTCTAACACGTTCATGTGAAGTTCCTTCTCGGGGGCGGACCACATCCCTGACACCTGTAGGTTGTCCATATGTGCTCCCCAACCTGCCATTGACGCATGAAAACAGGAGGAAGTCTGGCAGTAGTTCGTGCACCGGCACTCCCTTCGTCAAAGTCTCCTCCTTCATCCACCATTCTACGTTCCATCTTGATCCCTTGTTGGACCAAGTCTTCCTTGGAAACCAGTTCAGCTTCCTGAAACAGTGCAAAGGTTTTGCTTGCCACTGGCCCCATCAGACCAGTTTCGTCGCGGAGTCCATCGTACCCAGAATCGATGCCAGGTCACTTGCCGAAATCTGTTGTTTTCCTAGGATCTTTCCCATTTCCGAGATGGTCTTTCTCCTTCTCTCCAGGAAGGGACGTACCAGCATCTTGTTCAGGTCGAATTGTGCTCCCAGGAAGGTGAACACCTGCTGCGGGGTGAAACGTGACTTTCTAATGTTGATACCCAGTCCCAGCTTGTGGCAAATCGTCACGCATGATCGTAGGTGACGTAACAGCTCTTCCCTGGAGCCATGCCTCAGAATCCAGTTGTCGAGATAGGCGTGAATTCGATTGTTCAGTTCGTGCATTCGACAAATGACCGGGTGAATCACTTTCGTAAACACAAACGGAGCCGTCGCCAGTCTACAGGGGACGGTCACAAAGTGATAGGTCACTTTTGAGTGCAGCCGAAACAAGTGGTAAACAGACGGGTGAAGAGGCACGTGTACGTAAGCATCTTTCAAGTCTAACGCTACTGTGAATTCTCCTTTGCGTATGAACTTCTGTGTAGACTCCGTTTCCATCATCTTGAAATGTTCTTTTTGAAGACAAGCATTGAGCCTTCTCAGGTTGAAAATCAACCTTATGCCCCCCCCCCCCCTCGGGATGACCCTGGCCGGGCTCAAAACCCCTTGGATAGACAGTCTGATACAGCTACTGCCCATTTTTCCAAACGTTTTTGAATTTCGGCGTCCAGCAGTTCGTCTACGGCCATGGACGTGATCCACTACGGCGGCAGTGCAGTAAGGGCAGGCCATGTCACAAATTATGGTGGTTGGTACCCATCTCGGATGGTGGAAATCACGAATTGAAGCGATGTCAGCTTTTGCCACTCCTCCACGTGGAGTTGTAACCTCCCCCCCCCCAACCACCGGTGAATGGGGAAGGTACCGTAACTGTGGCATCAGTACTTGAAGTAGGGTCGTCTGCCTCGTTCCATCGGAAAACCCCTGGCTCTTCGAATGTTCCCACTGCCCCTTCATCTTGTCTGAGGAGGGGCCGGTTCATGAAAAGGCGATTGTTGCCTCTACTCGTTCTGCGAATGCTTCTTGGTATTACCGCTTTCCTGGCTACTATGTGAGAAGTTTCCCATGTAGGTTGCGCTTTAGGTGGTGCACCAGCGTTCTCGAACTACTTCTTCGAGTTATTGTTCAAAGTAGAAAACAGGCGAGTCTTGTCTTTTGAGTTCCGGGGCAGGTTGTAGCAGTTTCCCGTCGAAAAGCTCCGACGATTTGTGAATCGGAAGAAGTCTTAAGCTGCCCTACTGTATCCACCGGGACCCCCTGAGCCGACTCGAGCACTGCGTCCCACCTTCGAAACACTGAATTCAACAGTCGTTTTCCGCAATTAAGCCCATCCTTCTGGAAGGATGATGCTCTTTTCATCAACTGCATGCATTCATTGAATTCTGGATCCTTCATCACAGCGGAATGTTTATTAGCAATTGTCTTCACCGCTTCCGCCGCTGCCGAATAGGCCAGGTCAGCGTGCGATTTCACCCTCAAAGTGTGTCAAAGCATAGTTTCGTCTTCCCCTACTGCAAAAGTTGGTATTCGAATAAATGCTTGCATTCGCAAAACCGAAGCATAGTTTCGTCTTCCTCTACTGCAAAAGTTGGTATTCAAATAAACGCTGGCATTCGCAAAACCGAACCCAACTCCATGTACCCCCAGGAGCAGAATGTTTTCTGCCGGTCTGCGACAAGCTTTTTGCAAATTAAAAACGGTCTGCGGGTTGCAGGTACGGTGTGAACGTGGAATTTTGCATTGTGCAGAATTTTGAGTTAGGCCCATTTTGGTTCATGAACCAGTTTCTTGCGAGAACTTTTTTTCTAGACCTTTGTAGGTTGTTGTTGCTAAACAACTTGAGAACGACCATACCTATCGTCATGACAATAGCACCATTCAAAAGCTGTCGAAAAAACTGTTAAAATGGTGTATTTGAAGGTCAAAATCGGTCAATTTTTGGCGAAATTATCTCAAAAAGAAGACCAAGTAAAGAAAAGTGCAGGATAAATCGTACTGCAACACTGCCAGCCGCACTGCGACGTAGCAACGCTCTGATTCTGCCACAGGGCACGTACCGTTTTTCGTGAATATACTCAGCTTCTGGGAACGTTTTGAATCTATTCTTCCCCGGTGCGTCGAAACCCGTTGACTTAAAATAGAACTTGTTTTTCTTGGGGTCATGTGGAGGGATTGGGAGTGATGCTGAAATAACCTCATTTTTTCTAGTCACACTCTCCACGTTGAGCAGTTGCCGGAAGAGCACCTGTAACTGCGGCAAATTATGCTGTTTCTCACAGTCAAGAGTTCATACATGTCTCCACAGGTGGGTCCTCAGGGTCTTGCACAGGAGGTAGGTAGCGTTTGCAAAACTTAGTGTCAGACAGTTGTCTAACCGTATACTCTACAAAGTCCCTCCAAGGCACAAAACCAGGTCCCTCATTATAAATGTCCTCAGGGTCCCTGTTCCCTGAATGCGAAGGCTTGTTAACATTAAATTCCGCTTCCTCTTTAAAATCCACTCTTTTCCACTTAAGCACGTTGTTAATCGATGCTGAATCCATGGCGTTCACTCCATCTTGTCGGCTGTCGTCCTGTCCGGTTCCAACCTGTTGGTAGTCGGCTGTCGTCATACCGGTTGTCGGTTTGTCGGCTGTCGTTATACCGGTTGTTGGTTAGTCGGCTGTTGTCATACCGGTTGTTGGTTTGTCGGCTGTTGTCACAACGGTTCTCGGTTTGTCGGCAGTCGTCATTTCTGTAGACGGCCTTTCGGCTGTCATCGTTTTGGTAGTTGGCTTGTTGACTGTCGTCGTAACGAAAATCGGTTCGGTAGTCGTCACAACTGTAGCCATCGTAACGATCATCCGTCTGTCGATAGTCGTCGTGTCGGTCACCGTCGGCTTGTCTTGCAGAGTCCCGCCGACCGCAGCCTCGATTGACCTGGCAATCAGCATCGCTGACACCAAGCACTTCTTTCAACGACGGTTTGTCACTTAAAATCCGTTTAAATATTGATAGAAAAGTGTCAAGCTTTCCTTCGTGTTTATCCCCATCTTTCTCACTGCCTGTCTTGTGCAGTGCAACTTCTTTAGTTGTGGGGGTAGGGCAACCTAGGCTTAGGTCGATAACACCATTTTCAGTCACCAACTGATTCACGTTTTGCCCATCTTCGGTCCCGTTTCCGTCCGTCTTTGCAAATGGGCCGGACTCACACCCCACACGACGGTGAGGGTAAGGACGCAAATCCTCCTTCGGTTGCGAATCACGGGGCGAAGATACGTTTGTGTTAATCGCACCATTACCGATCTTATCGGATCCGTCGTTCGCAATTAGTTTGTCTTGGCTACTTGATTTACCCCGTCCTTTACTTTAATCTTATGCATGTCTGCAGAAACGGGTGGAGCCGAAACTTTAGCACTTACTTTCTCTTTCGATGAAGACGGTTTACTACAACTCTGTTTAGAAGCTGCACTTCTATGTGGCTTTTCACTCGACTTACTCCCCAACTGTTTACTGCTTAAATCCTTGGGCGCACTCATCAACAAAGATGGCGCTGTTGTGACATCGCTAAGAACTTGTATTTGTTAGCCGCCGCCATACGATCCATGAATACGCCGGCAAATTTTGACAGTTTCTCCTCAAACGATTTGTCCACAGATTCGAACTTAACATTAAGCTTCTTCTCCAACGTTCCTTTAAGAGATTTTTTCAATTCGTGTCCCATTTTGTCCATTCGTGTATTCATAGTAACCGCCGCAGATTTACAAGCGGCGTGAACGATCACTTCCATTTTTGATGCCGTTGGTAACAAAGGCTCTTCCCTTGGGGGAAATCCCTCAAACGATGACAGAGTCCGAATCTTCTTCCTCACCTTTTTGGGGAATGGCAGCTTTTCCACTAGCAGAAAGGTCCGCATTAATAGCCACTAATTTATCCTCCGCCTTCAACCTAGCAAGACGCTCCCGTTTTGCACGTTGTGCTGCCCTTTGGTCTGACTGACGCCATGTTTTTCTTATCTTTTGCACCCACTGTGGTTCATGAAGTTCACACAAATCTCACTTATGTTCAAAGAAATTACATTCACGACAACGTCTGCACGCAGGGTGATAATCTGCAGCTCTCTTCTTACATGTACACGGTACAAACTGTCCATCCTCGATCGCATTCTTAATCTTATCCAGCGATTTCATTATTGGGAATCTGGAGCACGTGCTTACTGCATCGTTGCTCAAGCGATGTGAGGGCAACATGGCGGCGCACTGTGATCGATGGAAGGCACGGTGGCGCCCCTAACGGGAACTTGATAAGGATTGAAAGTTTTAGGAGGAACAAAAAATGGGTGTTTTTTTGGTTTTGAGCAGGGAAATCTAAAATTAAGCGATTTTAGCATGGATTACTGAAGGTAAGTATTCGCAGATAGTAAGAAATGTGTACGTTACAATGGGGAATAGCTACAGAATCGCTTTTCAGTGAATACCGTAACACTTTAAAGTAAAAAGTTTGAGAAGCTACAGTATCGCTTCTGGTTGAAATGTGGTAAGCTTTCATGTGAAACTTTGACTGGTGTTGTTACTTTGTAAGCTAATCTGTTCTGTTGATGCTTGGTGTGGAGTATAGGCTACTGCGTTTTGCAAGACTGGGTTCCTTCGATTTTTTTTTATCATAAACGTCGCTTGGACTACTGTGTACTCATTTTTTTTATTTAAGAAGTTTCATTTTCTCTTGAGTCGAACCAAATTTTCATAAATCATTAGGATCTAAAGCAGGCTAAGTGTTAAACTAATATTAGAGAAAGGGATGCATATGATATAGATAAAAGGCTGGATTTTTTGTGACAATTTTAGGCAAGCGTAGTATCACTTTTAGCAACCCCCTCCAATATCGGTCGCCACTCGCCATTTGGCGAATGGAAATCACTAGTTGGCGATTTGGAATTTAGTCTTACTCGCCAAAACGGCAACCAGCAAAGAGAATGCTGCTCAAAGAAGGATATATCGGGAACCGTTAAGTTAAAAGTTTTACAGCATTATGCTCAGATTTAAAATGGCTATACAACAGCTTTTTCTGCATTAATACTGGGGGTTGACGAAAATTGTACAATTTCATAAATAGATAAATTCGAGAAGCCGTGCGGCATGCAAGATGCATTTTGTATGTGACGAGTAGAAATTGTGCAATGGCGAGTGCTTTCTATGCTGTACTGGGCAACTGGTGACTGCTACTTTCGAGAGGGTTGGATTTTAGTAATTAAAAGAAAGCTACAGTATCGCTTTCAGTGAAGATATAAAAAGCTAGTGTTGCTTTTAATTTAAAAAAAAAAACAACCGGTGTTGGCTAACTAGTGATGCAGGCTAGTCAGTTTTGCAGACAGCCTGTATCTTAATTTTTGTAATTTTGTAATTTGTAGGTTATTGGATGTTGTAATGTGTAGTGTACGGTAGGCTAGCATTGTTAGAAAGGCTACAAGAAATGTCCCTGTTATAGAATCATTCGTTGAATTTTATAACGAATAAATAGAGGATTAAGTAGTTAAATGTTTAAAAAAAAAAAGCCAACACTGGTTTGCAGTGTGAGATAAGCTTCAGTAAGTGGAAACAGTGTGGGTTTTGAGGCGTGTAAGCATTGATTTTTATCGAGTGGGTACACTCTGTTATGTATTACGAATTTCAAGCTTGCTTTCGTCGTATTTGGGAAAGATAAAAAAATAACAAGAGGTACGTAAAGCAAATGTCGAGAAAAAAGGCATTGTGCACTCTTTAAACAGTGGTTGCCAAGATTCTCATTGGTGCTGGCTTTGAATTTTTTGTTTGTTAAATGAGCATTCTACGGTTTTAATGTAGAGGTTTACTGTAATTGTTTCATTAGGAATTAGCGTGGAAACTTGTACCTCTTGCAGTTTTGTACACCTTACCTCAACTTTAAAGCAATTTGAAAAGCTCCTTGTAGAGTGGTTTCTTTAGTGCACCTTACACATTACTTGCTTGTTGACGCAGCTGCGCCTGCGCGTAGAGTAGGCTGGAGTTACTTGTGTGTAACCTTTGCAGTGTAAAGTCGCAATAAACGGTGTTCGTCCTGATTCTGATTCTGTGGAAGTTTTCTTATAGAGCAGGTAAAACTGTCTACAATGCAAGTTCGAAGTTTTAATTCTTAAGTTAATTTTTAAAGGAGATGGTATATTCTCGTTTCAAATACAACTCGAACATTGTTTAAGTATAGATAAATTTTCTCAACCCCTCGTTACATTTCGAAGCTTATAAAAACATCCCGTGCAAGCTCTCGTTATTTTTTCACCATCGGAATGTAACTCGTGATTGAGAAAATTTATTGATTAAAAACTACGCTCTTGTGATATTATTGCTGAAAACCCCAACAATAAGTATACTGTACTTATTGAATAGGTATGGGTCTTGAAGCTACTGATGCATGTGTAGGCCATGTTAAGACAGTAAGCCGTGGAGGTACAGGGTTAGGTCCCTGCATGCTACCCGATTTAAAAATATTTTTGTTAAAATTAAAATCTGAGAACGTGATTGCAGAAAACTTCCTCTGCATGCCAGTTTTGTTTCCGTCGTTCTGCAGTCATGGCATTTTGTAGCACTTAAAGCACCCCACTGCTTTGTCTGGTACTATGTCCACATGCATGAACGGTTTAGAAGTGTGTATTTCTAGCCATGTCTTTAAAGCAATTTCTCATACCTAACACAGCTGGACAGTGCACGAATCATGACTGCGCAGGGCTGGTGCCATCAGTTGAGTTCAGGGTTGGAAAAAATCATGATTTTTTTGCAAAAAATCCAAATAATCGATTTTTTTGATTTAAATCAATAATTTTTTTTGATTTAATCAAATTTTTTTCCAGAACTTGAGTAAACATTATTTAAAAGTTATGGGACATCGCATACACAAACGTAACTTGAAAATTATTTCTGTAATACACAGTAGCAGGCTACAATTGCATATTCAAAAGCTTCAACAGTAATTATAACTACTTAGTAAGCTGTTGTTTCATACTCAAGATAGATTCAACAGTAATTACAAGAACTTAGTAGTAGTCTAGACAGCTATTGTATCATACTCAAAGTAGCTGCTACAATACCTAACTAACTAAATGACAACTTACTACGCTACGCTATAGTTTCATGCTCAATGTAGCTTCAATTATGGGAACTTGGTTGGCTTTCATACTCAAAATCTCGTCAACTTTTCACGAATAATTGGGTCTTGTCATTTGCTAATTTCTATTAGTCAAAGACACTTTTGCTTAGTTTCCTGTAACATTTTTTATTCATCAAGGACCGCGGTAGCGGTCCTTATATGTCAGCCTCAGCATGAACTTCCATGTTAAACGTCAAACTCCTATAGTCTCGCCCAGAATTGACATAGACCAACGAATTCGGTATTTGGGGGTCGTGTCGTAACTATGTCGTGTCGTGCTGTGGTTCGGCGTCCACAGCATGGCCACATCTGTTGTTGTTGGGACTCTTTGCCCTCACCTGGAAACCGAACCACTGAACCGATTTTCAAGTTCTATAGCTTAAAACGTAGGTCTGGTCAAGGCCTAGGGCCTTTCGCAGTCTATTTTAACGTAACTACAATATTCTTGACACGGAAAGCCAAATGGGATGAAAGTTTTGCTCTCACCTAGAGATCGAACCAATGAACCGATTTTCAATTTGTGTAGCTTAAAATGTAGGTTTTAACAGCGACCAGGGCCTTTTGAACCCGATTTTGATGTGACTGCAGTATTCTCGTCGGCAGAGCAATTATTATTGCAGAGCACTCGGCAGAAATCATTAATGTTGCTGTTGGGACTCTTTGTCCTCGCCTGGAGATCGAACCACAGAACCGATTTTCAAGTTCTATAGCTTAAAACGTAGGTATGGACAAGGCCTAGGGCCTTTCGCCTGCTATTTTAATGTAACTACATTATTCTTGACACGGAAAGCCAAATGGGTTAGAACTTTTGCTCTCACCTAGAGATCGAACCAATGAACCAATTTTCAATTTATACAGCTCAAAATGTAGGTATTAACACCGATCAGGACCTTTTGAACACGATTTTGATGTTACTGCAGTATTCGCATCGGCAGAGCAATTATTATTGTAGAGCACTGGGCAGAAATCATTAAGTGGAGTAACAAATATTTGCAGAAATTTTGCAGAAAACATAAATTTGGTACACAAGTCTGTCTTAACAGTAAAAATCGAACCAGCCATGGACCCCAATGAAATACCCAAAGTGTCATAAATTCTTGCTAACACTGATAAAGCAGTGAATCTGGTAGAAAATAAACTAATATTTTCTTAAACTTGGTGATAATTTCCAGGCCTAGTTCCACCTCCCCCCCTTTCATATTCTGCGGGAGCCATCCTCTGTGTGAGGCTAAGTCCCTCTCTATTCGTGTGTTAACAGCAAATTGACGTATCTCCTACAAAACTTTATCTATGAAAAGCTTCATCTACAGGTTGACAAGAGAATAAAACCTTTTTTGTTTGTTTCTTATTGTTTGCAATCACGTACACAAACAATACACATTATTGACATGTCTCTCCTAATGGGGGACGTGCACGTTATTGTAAATAGTAAGAAAGCTGTGTTACAAAAGGTTCGTATTTCTTGTCAACGTACGTAGCAAAGCGGATAAAAGCTTTTCATTATAGAAAACGGACGTAGTTGTTACTTTCTTTTTACCATATATCAATCACTCGATCGAACACCACTTTATGTGGCGTAAATTTTAAGCAAACAACTTAACCGTAATCAACGAGAACCTACATTTGAACGGAAAAGGACGCCATTGCTGCAACATCTGTTAAGTCTCATTACAAATACGTTTCTAACTACTGTTACATACAACTGAAAATGTTTTTTTGCTCACCAGTCATTTCCTTAGCTTGACTTAATTTATTACAAACTCTCCACTTAAAAATGCCGGGCTAGTTGCCATTGTTTATGTAAGTTTACAGCTCATCTCGTGCCACACACATCCATCCGTACCTAACGCGGCCATGTTTTGAAATAGCAGTAAATAACTCTATAAACCTTCCTCGGCGACTAAGGTTAGTTGGGTCCTAACCCCAGTTACTCCACTGTTAGGATTTGTACACGCATTCTCGTTAGGTCAAACTGGATCAACGCAGATCAAGCATTAGTATACACGATCACTTAACTCCAAGGGAGTTAATACACGCGGTCGCGAGATTTTGAGTTACTCCGGGCAGATTGGGTCAATTTTCGAAGGCACCCCTTGATATTGCGGCGGAATTTGGTTCGTATTTTGCCTCTTCTTATCTGCCACATCTCCCCAGCCCTCCAATGAATGCTGGTTTCATTCCAGCTCCTTTCCTGTGCTCGGACGTGGAGCATGCTTTCCTTGCTTTAAGGGAGGATTCTTCCTGTGGCCCTGATGGCATTTCCTCTCTCTTTCTCAAATCCTGTGCTAAATCTCTTGCTACCCCTTTCCTTTTGATCTATCAAAGTTCCTTTTCTTCCTGCACTTTTCCTACTCGTTGAAAAGAAGCTAATATCACCCCTGTTCATAAGGGTGGACCGTCCGATTAGTTGACTTTGTGTCGCTTCTAAAATCCTTGAAAGGTTTTTCCATAAATCTGTTACGAGCATTTGTCAACATCTCAATATCGACTTTAAATTCCAACACGGTTTCCTCCCAAGCCGTTCTAGTCAATCTAACCTACTTGAAACTTACAACCACCTTACCACCTTCCTGGACAAAGGGATGCAATGTGATCTTGCATTCTTCGACTTCAGCAAAGCCTTTGATTCTGTTTCTCACTCCTTCTCCTTAACAAACTGTCTTATTTGAATTTTCCTAAATCACACATCGCTTGGATCTCAGAGACGACAACGTGTTAGTCTCAGGGGTTCCTCTAGTGATTGGGTCCATGTTACCTCTGGGACCCCCCAGGGATCTGTTTTGGGCCCCCTTCTTTTCAATCTTTTCCTGAATGACCTTCATCTGTCATCCACTCCTTTAGCAGGAGCTATGCAGACGACCTGACAATTCTCTCTCCCGCTTATCTCCATCAAGATCTTCAATAAGACATCGACACTGTTGCCATCTGGTCGACCAAAAACTGTCTTGCCCTTAATCCTCCCAAATGCGTGGTGCTGCATTTTGGGCATTACAACCCACACTACAGCTGCCGCCTTGGTAACACTACTATCCCTACTAATACGTCCCATGGGAACTTGGGCATTTTGATTGATTCATCTCTTAAATTTCATGTTAATACCGATTATATCATCGGCAAAGTCTTCAAAAAAGCCCACTATATTCTTATAACTTTCTCTGCTGTCTCACCAAAGCTGTTTGCTCTCCTGTACAAAACCTTCCTTCGCCCTACACTCGAATTCTGTTCTCAGATTGGCCGTCCCTGTTATGCCTCATTCTTCGCCCGTCTTGAAACTTTTCAGCGCCGCCTCACAAAATGGTGCCTTCCCCTAAAACACTTTTCTTACAAAGCACGTCTTCGCAAACTGAACCTGACCCCTGTCAAACCAGATTCCTCCGTTTAGATCTTATCCTCACATACCAAATCTTAAACCACCACATTGACGTTCAGGCTGCTGACTTTTTCTGTCTTTCTCATACCATGACCAGGGGGCACCCCCTTAAACTCTGTGGAAGTATATCCTCCGCAAACGTGCGGCACAGGTTTTTTTCTGAATGTGTGGTCGAGGCATGGAATGCTCTGCCCGTCTCGGTTGTTCTTCCCCTTCTCTTGATTCCTTTAAAAATCGGCTGGACCACTTTCCTGCTTAGGCTTTGTTTGATGGTTGGTCTCTTGTTGGTCTGTGTTTTTGGTGGTTGGGGTGGGTGCTACTTGGCTTTTAGCTTGCACCGTAGGGTTATTCTATTCTAAGGGCCGTGATGTTGAGGCTCGAACACAGGCTGATGTATGACGGACGAAGGCACTCGAGTTCAGGTAGCGGCTGAGTCGGAGCGGTGGAGCACGGGAAAGGAGTGAACTAGATCGGGCAAAGGGCAATGGCCCCGAAGAGGGGCAGTCGGGCTGACGGTGGTGAGGGTACAATGAGGACAGCAGAAGGCATGACAGGTATGAACCGTCGAGAGGCAGTCCAGTTGAACCGGAGACGACCCAGAGGGTGGAGTGTGATCACGGTGACCCAACGTTATGTTCCCCTTTTTCTTTTCCCTCAAATTCCTTTCCCTTTCCTATAAGTGTGTCTTGGAGCGAAAGAAAGGGAGCGGGCTACTGGAAGTGGACGAAGGGCAGGAATGATCGGAGGGAATGAAGGGAGCGACGAAAGACCAGAACACGAAGGAGGGTGTAAGGTGACTGGAAAGGTTAGCGCCGTAAGCAGCCCCGGAAGGTGAAGACACGACTTGGTGAAAAATCCTTTCCTTCCTTTCTCTTTTTTTATGTATGCTGTAAGGTGAGTTTCTTATGTAAGATGTTGGCTGTGGCAAAGGGAAGAGGTCCACGGGATCAAGAGGAGGCCTGGAGCGAGGCTCTGAAGGGGTGTTCGATGGCCAAAGGGAACGTCGGTGAAAGGCGCAGGATTAATCGGCTCAGTTGCAGCCGTGTTGAGAGCGGCGATTCAGCTGTCGCCAGGAACAGAGGGAACAAGCAGGTGGGGTGGGAACGTCAGCGGCGGCGGCCGTCTTCGGTAGGCCCAGAGCATCAAGTTCCGTGGTCAGGTGTAAGGACACGGGGAAGAGCTCGTCTTCTAAACCCATCGCAGGCAGATGACCAGGCCGAAGGGGAAAGGTCGAAGGGAATGGCCGAAGGGTTTCGGGAGAAGGGTGAAAGACGAAGCCGGCGGAGAGGTGAGGTCAGTCTGAAGTTGTAGGCCTGAAGTTGTAGGCCTACCGGAACGGGACCCTGGTGACTTCAATGATTTCCTGCGGTCGGATTCGGGGACACACGGGGAAGAGTCTTGTGTTCGGATCCCATTGTAGGCAGATGAACGGTCACATGGGGCGACGGTAGAAGGCTGAAAGGAAACGGCCGAAGGCTGTGGGCGAAGGGCGAAGAACGGAGGCAGGTCTGGGGATCCGTACAGGAACGGAATCCTGATGCCTTGCTCAGTTTCTTGCGGTCAGGAACAGGGACACACAGAGAAGAGTCTTGTCTTCAAAACCCATTGTAGGCCTTTGAACGGCTACAGGGGGCGAAGGGAGAGGCTGAAGGAAGACGGCCAAAGGACCTCAGGTGAAGGGACAAGAACACAGCTGGTGTAGAAGTGAAGCAGGCCAGGGTGCTCGTAGAACGGAGTGCCGAGGACTTCATGACATAACGATGTGGAGGTACAACCAGGGAGCCAAGATGAGGGTGGTCTAGTCTTCGATGCAGGAAGGCCAAAGAACCATCACCCAGCGAAAGGCAAAAGGCTCCGAAGGGAAGGTGGGTCGGTCCCGGGAATGCATGAGAAGGGAGCCACGATGATTTCATTTCCAACGAAGGGAGACAAGGAGCGGCGTATCCGGCCAAATATGGGAAGCCGCGGTGATCCGATCCAGGCGTGGAGAGGCCGTGAGCCGGGCCGGACGAAGGGCAGGGGGGAGGCGTCGACTGTCGAAGGAGGAGGCAGATCGGAAGACATGGGAGACATCATAAGCCAGCGGGCGAAGGGAGAAGCCGAAGGACCAACAGAACGAGCGGCCGTACGTGATGGCGGCTTGAGACAAAGAGATGACAAACCCGTGTAGCCGCCACTCTTATAGGGAGGAGCGTGCATGCGCGGTTGGGTCACTTAGGCGGCAATTTAAATCTCAAGCATCCAATAGCATCATTGAGACAATAATGCTAAAATTGGCAGGTATAGTACTTTTACTGCACAAAGAAACATTCACTTTTTTTCTTTCTTTTTCTTTTTCTGCAATTGAAATGTTTTAATCTGTTTATAGTTGCTCTTAGTGTTGGGAAGTGACCCCAGGCTCCTTCCCTTGCACCCCCTGCCTAATGTGTTCCTCCCTCAGTGTACCACTAACGTTACCTCTAATCACACTTAAAGCTTCAATAACTTACTCCTGTTTATAGTAACATCTAATTTACTTCATTGATCTTAGTTCAGTTACAGATTGTTACATTGTTAATATTGTTAATCCTCAGCATGAGAGGGTGGCCTTTGTTGTAGCCAGTTACAATTGTTGCTTTTTTTTCCTTGTTGCAATTCAAAAATAAGATGTGCCAAGAAAATATTTTTCTGGTGAGCCGAAAACTTCATTGACTTATTAGCCAACCTTGTGTTTCAAGGTAACCCTAGCTGGACTTGAGTGTAGATTTGGATGTAACTTATGACTTGGTTAGAGGCATGGGGAAGTGTAACTGGAGAAAATCGCCCTTACAATAAACTCCTGGTTACACATTCAGTGTCTCTCCTTTATCAGAATTATGCCGTCGATCCTCGCGCTCACGTTATCCCTGTCACCTGATCTTTGGGGACTCTTCGGGGGTTAGTAGAGGCGTGGGAACCGAACCACGCTCAGCTCCTGGGGGTCAGTCAGTTTTTTTCTCAACACTTACTTTTATGTATATCTTCGAACCCTTAGTTTTAGTTTTGGACCATTGTTAGTGGCATTTATTTATGCTCATTTGGGTTCCTTTTCTCCCTTTGAGAATAAAAAGAACATTTTGCCGGCCCCCAGCCTGGCCGGCTAAAAATGGTTTCTTTTTGCCCAAAACATACTTAACCTGGTAATTTTAGCATTACATTCCTCGAATGTGATGTTCCCCTGGAGGTTTATTCCGGTTTGCTTGCATATCCCACCGCGCATGCGCGGCGCGGTCCTCCCTTATAAAAGTGACAGCGTGCACGCTATCGGCATTCATTTTACTCTCAATGTGTCAGGCGGTGACTCGAGAGGGGAGGCAGGGCAGGAGATAAGGTTAAGTATGTTTTAGGCAAAAAGAAACCATTTTTAGCCGGCCAGACTGGGGGCCGGCAAAATGTTCTTTCTTTATTGCCAAAACATCTTAACCTGGTAATTTTAGTATTACCAGTTGACCTCGTCAAATTTGGTGGCGGGCACCGTCTGTACGAGCGCCCCGGGATGCAAGCAGGCTTTCCCCCATGAATTCTTTATCTGCAAGAGAAAAATTCGCACTTTATTCAGAACAATTTGTGCTAACAGGAATTTGGTCTCTTTCGTGGGAATTGGTGGCCCTGAAAAAGGCCGTTGTTTGAGGGTCTTGCTTCTAGGTGGATGGATCTTGCTTCCCACATGGATCTTGCTTCTGCTTTGTTCTGAGTGCTTAAGGGGGTTTGACCACAGTTCTGGCTGCGACGATTGGTCCCAGTCGGTGTAGTACGGATTCATCCTACGTCATATCCCTTAGGTAGTGGGACGTGAAGGTGGATTCGTGGTGCCACGATGCTGCTGCTAGGATTTCTTTGATTGGCGTGGCGTTGTGGTGAGCCCAGGATGTGGAGATAGCTCTTACTTCGTGCGCAGCTATCCTCATGCTCTTACTCAATTCGGGTTTGTCGTAAGCTGCTTCGATTGTTTTCTTGATCCAGCGTGACACCATGGCAGTTGTTGTTTCGCCGGTTTGGAGGTCCACTGGGAGGAAAAGCTGGTTCCTGCCTCTCCGTATGTCTTCGTGTTGAGTGCGGGCAAGGTAAAAGCGGAGAGCTCTGACCGGGCAGAGGAGGCGTTCGGATTCGTTTTCGGTAAGGTTCGAGAGGGCAGGGTAAGTTATGGGTTTTCGAAGGCTCGGATGGTTTTGAGTTTTTGCTCTGAAGGATGCTCTTGGGAAGAGCGTGACTGATGAGAAATTCGGGCCAAAGATGCAGTATGCTGGGTCTGCCGAAAGGGCTTGGATCTCGGAGCATCTGAGACTAGCTGCCAGTGTGACGAGGAAGACAGTCTTGCGGGTCATGAGGTGGAGTGAGCTGTCTTGCATAGGTTCATAGGGGTTCTCCATTAGTGATTGTAATACGATGGAAAGGTCCCAGTCGGTGACAGAACGTCTGGTGGTTGGTCTATCGTTTTCGTATGAGCGTAGTAAGGCAGAAATTCGGTAGTCTTCAAGTAGGGCGGTGCGACCGGCAGCTTTGAAGACGGAGTTTAATGCAGACCGATAAACGTGGATGGTGGAGCCTTTGAGTTTGTCAATGTTGAAGAGGTCACCGAAGAAGCTTAGGAGCTCGGGAAGAGAGGGGTTGAGTGGATTTGTGCGTTTTGCGATACACCAATGAATCCACTTTGACAGTCGCTGTCATACATGCGGTTTGTTGATTCTCTGGTTGCCTTTGATGCGATGCGTTCAGCCTCTTCTTGATGAATGCCAGCCTTTTTGACGAGTTTGATGATAGTAGCCACCCGTGAAAGTTTAGGTTTGGAAGGTTCGGTTGTAGTTTTGTTCCTTTCTGTTGTGACAGAAGATCTGGTAGAAGAGGGAGACTTCTTGGAGTGTCGACTACTAAGTTTAGGAGGTGCGGGAACCAGGTTGCTGATAGCCAGAGGGAGGCTATTAGAATGAACAGACTCTGACTTTCTTCTATTTTCCGGAGCGCTTGTGGAAGTAGTTTGAATGGTGGAAATAGGTAGGCGAACAGGTTGTGCCACTGAAACGTGAGAGCGTCCACTGCTATTGCCGAGTCGTCCGGGATCGGGCTGATGTAGTGGGGAAGTCTGGCATTGTGCCTCGTGGCGAATAGGTCCAGCATTGGTCTGTCCCAGATGGATTTCTTGAGGCACCATTCCCCTGCCGGTGGCTTCTGGCGAGAGTCTGCAATCACATTCCTGTTGCCTGGGATGTGAAGCGGCAGAAGGGTGATGTTGTGTGGGATGCACAGATTGAAGATTTCTGTCATTAAGTTGTGGAGCGATCTTGATTTCGTTCCGCCTTCTTTCCTGATATAGGCCAGGGCTGTTGCGTTGTCGGCCTGGATCTGTAGCACCTTGTTTTTGATGAGTGGAAGGAAGTGCCGTAGAGCTAGGAGGATTGCACGTAGTTCCAGTCCGTTGATGTGGTCTTTGAGGGTGGCAGGCCGTAAGCCGGAGATTTCCTGGTTGTTTAGGTGTGCTCCCCAGCCAGTGCTTGATGCATCCGTGAAGATTCGGTGGTCGGGTGGTGGTTCCTGTAGAGGGACGGATTTTGACAGGTTTGTGACGCCGGACCACCAGAGGAGGGATTCGAAGGGGAAATCCTTATTCTATCCGGTAGTGATGGAATGGTCTTACCATCCACCGTCCATGGGGAACCAGATTGGCCATTGCGTCCATTTTTCCGATGAGGGAGTTCAGTTCCCGAGCGGAGAAACTTGGTCGGAGGCGGAAGAGCCGGATGTGCTGTAGGAGATCCTCTATGCGTTCCGGAGACGGGGAGATTGAAGCCGAGCGTAGGTCGAATGAGGCTCCGAGGAACGTAAAGACTTGTGCTGGAAGGAGTCTTGATTTTGCTAGGTTTACGCCAAATCCTAGGCTGTGCAGTAGGTTAATGGTTTTGTCCTTGTTGAGTTCCAATTGAGATGGGTCTGGGTCGTTGAGGGCCCAGTCGTCGAGATAGGCATTGGCTTGAATTTGGTGCTGGTGAAGGTTTGCCAGGATTGGTATTAGGACTAGGGTGAAAATCCGTGGGGCTGCATTCAGGCCAAAGGGGAGGCAGCGGAATTCGAAGACTTTCTGGTCGTAGATGAAACGAAAGTAGTGGGTGATTGCTGGATGAAGGGAAATGTGGAGGTAAGCGTCTTCCAAATCGATGGTGACTGTCCAGTCGTTTTGCATGAATAATTGGCGAATGGAGTCTAGGGTGTCCATTTTGAAGTGTTCGTTTTGGATGAACTTGTTGAGGGGTTTCATGTTGAAAATTAGGCGTAGACCTCCCGATTTCTTTGGGCGGGTGAAGATCGAGCTGTAAAACCCGGGGCCTGGGTTGGAGAGTTGTCATACCGCATTCTTCCGTAGTAGCTCCGAGACTTCGTGCGACAGGCGAGCTGTCGTTTGGGACGAGAAACTCCATGGGGGAGATTGCGACAGCGGCGGTTGGTGCAGGAACGTCGGACGAAAGCCGTGTTGTATTATCGACAGAATTTCCAGGTTGGTGGTTAATTTTCGCCAGGCCGGGAGAAAATGGCTTAATCTGGCCCCGACTGGGAGACCAGTGAAGGGCAGGACGTCATTGTTGATTTTTCCGTTGCATTCTCCTACCCCCGGGAGATGAGAATCGGCTCCTTCGGTCGGGGGTAGCGGCGTAGTTCTGTTGGGAGCGTTGGCCAGGGCGGGAGCGAGGAGCGTCGGAACGAAAGGGTTGCTGGTTACGTTGCAGAGGGGCGGTAGTGTCGTCCGGGCGGCTAGAGGATGACGCCGTGGTTTTATGCCAGTCGTCGCCAGGACGGGGGTTGGCTTGTCTGTTCCATGGCCGGTTCGAAGGCATGGATTGCTTGTGCGGTCTTGGTTTCTTCGAGACATCAAAGTAGGGAGCTAGTGTCAGGATCTGGCCCCGAAAAAGAGTTTCGGATTCGTGGATCGGTTGATTTCTCAGGTGGTGTCGAGGTGGAGAAGTTCAAGTTATTTGCCGACGACAGGGCGATGTCGCGAAGGAGGAGGGTGTTATTGAACAGTGCTCTTGTCGCTCAGTTCATGGCGTGATAAGTGGCGAAGTTGACCTTCTGGAAGAGTTGGGAAATCAGGGACGGCAAGTTCTTGAGCTCTTCCGGGGGATTGTCGGACGAGCATAAGGCGTTGATGGCCGTGTGTAAGACATCAGCTTGGGAGGCCGCCCGTACGCTTAGCCACAGACATCTATCGTTATCGAACAGTACGAAGGTTGGGATGTCGGCCTTCTTGGGTATGGACATCGTAGTGCCGAAGTCCATCTTGATTTCGCTGAAGATGAATTCGCATTCCGGGTAGGTTTCGAAATTGCGAGGGTTTGTGGCGCCGTCTCCGAAGGATCGAAAGAAGCCGTTTTCACGGCCAGGACGTGGCATCGGGGGTTCCGTGTCGAGAAGAAGGGGTTCGCCTTTCCCTAGAATGGAGCCTTCGTTGTGGAGTAGACACGTTAGGAGTGTCGTCGACTGAACCAGGAGGCAGCGGGGCTTGGTGTCCTTATCCCTGGAGGTGAAACCAAGGCCTTTCGTCAGGCCACGGTTGATGACGGGAGAGTCCGGTGCCTTTGAGGGCTTGAAGAGGAAGCAGTCTGGGACTGTCTGCTCGACAGTCTTTAGAAGAGCTGCGAGCGACAGGGTGGTTTCGTCAGGAGTGTCGTCCGGGAACCTGATGCGCTTCTCGGCAGTAGGGGTGGGCGACAGCGGGTGGTGCAACGTCAGTGTGTCGTCCGGCTTGCGCTTTGGTGCCGAGGTCGGTGGAGGGGAAGCGGCATGCCTGTGCCCTTCGTGGCTAGAAGTGGAAGCGACCCAGTCATGGGTGCGGGCCCTTCGTACCGATGACGTGTAGGAGGGAGGCGGCATCGGGTTGGACTGCAAGTGGCGGACAGTGTCGTGCACGATTTCCCGTACGACACTGCGGCTGACGCTGAGGCCTATCCGGAAGGAGCTGGACGACAGGTCGAGTGGCGAGTTTCGTTCCGGAGAATGGGCGAATGTTGCCCGGCGGAGGTTGCGCTTGGCGGTCCGATAGGAGTCTTTGGCGGGTTGAACGTCTTGTCGCAGCGACGACAGATCCAGTGGGCCGAGGAGCGGTGGGCGTTGGCCCGGGAGAAGCGGAGAGTCAGGCGATGCGACATCAGGCATGGCATCGGCTGGCGACGTGCGGGAAGGTGCGGCGAGGTCGAGGGCGGATGCCCAACGACAGCCAAGATCGAAGTGAGTAAGAGCATGAGGACGAGCAGCGGGCGAAGGACGTTGTCCATCTTCGGGAAGAATCCAATTTTCCAAACGACAGTCGGGGAACCGGGGAGCGAGGTGGCGTGGAGATACCTCTGGAGGAAAATGAATGCCGATAGCGTGCACGCTGTCGCTTTTATAAGGGAGGACCACGCCGCGCATGCGCGGTGGGATATGTTAGCAGGCGTCTACAAACCGGAAGAAACCTCCAGGGGAACATCACATTCGAGGAATGTAATGTTAAAATTACCAGGTTAAGATGTTTTGGCAATAAAAAATCTAATCTTTGAGAAACACACAATAAATTCGAGTAATCCCGGTTCGAAATTTCAAATCCAACTCCAAATGTCAATACACAAAACTTAACAGCAACTTCATTAAATTCTAGTAAAGGGGTTGAAATTCAAGAGTAGCGTCAAGGTTTATCTGAATGACGTCGCTATAGCAAACCTTGTCGTTACACTTCCGGTTTGTTAAATAAACCTTGACGTCAGTTCCGGTGACTATAGTAAACTTTGACGTCATTTCCGGTCAGTAAAGTAAACCTTGCCGTCGTGAGGTCACGCGACTTCCGGTCAATACCGGCTACTGGGTGGCTCCATCACTATATCGTTAATGCCCACTACTTACACAGCTAAGAACGAACAAAGTAACTAAGTGCATGATACAAATTCACCATTGTCTACAAACGTAAGACATTAATCTTATGGTCGAACAACGGTACGCCAAGCTGCATATTAAACTTGGCAAGCTGTTGTAACGAAAAGTAACGAACTGATTCATCGTACGCCAGCGTTTAGGGGTCACGTGATCATCTCCATCTTTTAAATTGGAAATAAAAACTAGACTCAAACCACATCAAAGCCTCTTTACACATCAACCTACTCCTCTATCTTGACATAAAAGACCAAGCCTTTTAAAAGTGCCATTTAAGGTGGATGCATTTTTGCAATGAGAAATTATAGCTTCACAATTTTCTAATAGCAATTAACCAATGGTAAGCCAGTAAACGGCAACCACCATCCAATCACTCGTACCTTCATAATTTTTTAACGACAATTAACCAATGGGATCCAGTAAAGGCAGCCACCAGCCAATCAAGCCTCCTAAACACGGATAAAAAGAGCACCAGATATTTTAGCAGATTAAATTGTCAGCTTCGTCCCTCTATGTTGTTTTTACAATCGAATAGTCTGGTTTCCTGGCCTCCACAACATAACGAAAGTATGACAGAACTACAGTTAGTAGGCCTAAACCAAATTTTAAACATATATGACGCACCTCATAGTCAAGTGACGCCTGATTTGGCTTCCTTGCGATACGCTATTAATGGTTGGTTACTATGGTGACAGAGCGAACAGCCAGCATAAGCTTTCTGCTCAACCGTGTTAGGCCTTATCGCTGCTAATATTCGAAGAACGGCACAGCTGTAGAGGCAACCGCAGTACGTAATATTATGCAGTACTTAAATTAACTATAAATAGATTGATATAAATATGTCTATATATCTAGACACACGCTAGTGTGTCGCGCCAAGTTAGGCAACAAACATCACATAATTCATTTGTCGAGGTTGTAAACCATTGTAGCGCGACACCATTGCGTCAGTGTCTTATATCTTGAATCATAGTTGGGCACATTTCAGGTACTTGCGGAAAAATAATAATGCGGTACAAAAGCTTAAATTGTGTTGAAATCGAGAGCAATGACCCACCTGACAAAAATTAACTCGTGTTTGAATGCCAGCTATGCTGCTTTCAATGCAAAATCTGCCCCCCAATAACGTTGAAAATGTGTTACTAACTAGCTAGCTAGCTAGTCCGCTCATCCTCATGTTAAATCCCATAGGGTGATTATTCATCGATTCCCAGATAACGGGAAGGCTACCAGCTATGAAATTGGACGAATGGGTGCACTACAATACAAATTGCGTACCTTTTATGGTTTGGAGCCTGGAGGCGTAACAGGGATGGGGTGGGAGGGCGCGTAAGTACGAAAATATTGTTATAACCATTGTTAGTATTGTCGGCATCGTCTCTCATTGGACGGCCAAAGTTCCGACAATGAGAACGTGTATACTGACGTGCGTGCTTAGACACACACTAGTGTATCACGATAAATCTAAACAACGTTGCAAAGAAATCGTATTCACATCCAATTTACCAAGTGTAAGAACAAAGCAAAATAAACAAAGCCAAAAACTGGTGAAGAGGCCACCAAGTTGAAAGTGGTTCGGCCCTTCAAAGAAGTGATATCAACACACCAAAACTAACTAAATACAACAAATTACAACAAAACTAGAACCAAACCTAAAGCCAATAAAGACGTGACTAAGTTGAGAATGGTTCGGCCTATAGGCAAAAGGTAGTAGCAAATTGTTGAAAACCAATTTCTTGTTGACGTGGCACTTTATTACTCATCTGCACGGTAGTGGAGTTGAGTCAATACACAATTAAAAAAAAGGAGTGATATCATATCAAAAACCAAAACTGGTAAAAGGGGCCACCAAGTTCCGAATGGTTAGGCCCTTCAAAGGAGTGATATCAACACACCAAAACATTCGCCAACTTAATCGCACCGAATAATACTTTGGACGTTATATGAAAACTTGAACATTGCTACCGAAAGTAGCAATGTTCTAGTTTTCATTTAACCTTCGAATTATTAAGCGGTGCGATTAACTTGGCGAATGTTTTGGTGTGTTGATATCACTCCTTTGAAGGGCCGAACCATTCGGAACTTGGCGGCCCCTTTTACCAGTTTTGGTTTTTGATATATATTTGGCTATTTGAGCAGACTGAGGGAATCATGCTTAAACAAAGCAAGCTTCAATAATGCCGGCTAATCAGCTGTACCCTGGAACAATCAGCAAGAGGGCGAGCGGGTTCATTCTCGGCATGGTAGCAATGAAAAAAAGGCGGGTAGCCGATAATGAGAACGGACGCGCTCTAACAATTAGAAACAAACACTATTGCTTCAATAATGCTGACTATTAGAGCCGAGTTGTATCAGCGGGAATCAGCTATATTGGCGTATGTTACGCCGGAGAACAACTAGTTATTAATAAATGTCGTAAAACATAGTAATGTTACGAATCATATTCTGTTTTAAATCTAAGAAACAATATTTTCATTAAAAATAAAACATGTCTTTGGTTGACGCGCCGAGACTGGTAAAGTTCGTCCAACATTTTGTCAGCTTTCACGGTGAGTCAAGCTTGTTTTTCGCAAGTTTGTTGTGGATCTTTGGCGAAACAAGACTATTTAGGAGGAGGTACATTCTCGTTTCAAATGAAACTTAAGTGTAGTTTATATCGATAAATGCTCTCAATCCCTCGTTATATTCCCAACCTGATTAAAACATCTCATGGAAGTGCTTAGTATTTTTCAGCTTCGGAATGCCCCTCGGGGATGATGCCATTTATCGATTTAAAATACTACACACTGGTGATATTATTATGCTAAAACGAGCACACGGAATTTTAGTAAGTAAAACTGTGAGCCTTATTTCCTCCATGTTGTTTTTTACGATCCAATCGTTTGGTTTCCTGGTTTCCACCACTTAAAGTGGCACTATCACCGATTGAAAGCAGACGAAATTTGACATCTAGCGCTGTGTAGTACCATCTAGCTCTTGCTTGCACCAAGCGAAGGAATGCATAACGGCATTTCTTTTAACGAAACAAATAAGCCACGACATCCATAATTATTGAGTGAAAATGTGGTTCGTCCTCGTGCACCTGGAGGCAAACTGTAAAGATGAACAATATCATTGCCGCTAGGTGGCGCCACGGTATTTTCGTTCACATTTCAATCGGTGATTGTGCCACTTTAACACGTGTATAACACGTATATAACTAACACGTGTATATGTAACACGTTCATAACACGTGTATAACTAAATTTAGTAGGCCTAAACCAATTTCTGAATAAATACGACGTACCGGATAGTTACGTGAGACATGATCTGGCTTCACAACAATTAACGATTAATCTTTAGTTACCATGGTGACAGAACGATCAGCCAGCATCAGCTTTCCACTCAAGCGCAGTAGGCCTAATCACCGCTAGTATTCAAAACATGGCTGCAGAATAAACCGCAGTACGCAAAGTATTAAGTACCGTAAATACTATAAAATAAACTAATAATAACTAGAAGTAGTCCGGCCTCCGGACGGGTGTAATAAACATGTGGTTTTTTTCTATCATGCGTATGTCCATGCTTCATGAAGGTAAGATTGCAACAATTACACGCTTCTGAAGTAATGTTGTAAAACTAAGCCATACAGGAAAGCGAACTGGGGAGGAGATGGGGGTGGGGAGGAATGTACCCTTCAATATGGATAAATGTTCTTAACCCTTCGTTACATTCAGAAATTAAGAAAAAGAAACACCTGATAAGCGCAAGCATTCGGTATTTTTCCAACTTCAAGATGCACAACTCAAGGTTGAGGACATTTATCGATTAAAACACTACGCCCTCGTGTCATTACTACTGAAAAAAAATCGTCGAGTTGGGCGCAGTTTCCGTCAATTCTCTGAAAGAAAGCACTGTCCAATACTACTCTTTAACTACTGAACTAACTATTGAATTTACGAAATACATCAAAGCCTTCGAAGCATTAGACAAATTACTATTTGTTACAATAATATCTGGCTGTAGAGCTACTACCAAAATTACACCCGATAATTTTGTTTGGTTTAATTTCACATTTGAAGGTTTGTTCTCCATCCTCTTCTGGCTGGCAGCGCTAGTAATTAAAAGCCAACTCTTTACTTGAGATAAAAGTACCTTGAGCAAGCCAAAGAGCCAGTCACTCTTCCGCCAACACTATAAATAGATGAGCGCGTTGGCTGGCTCGAGAGCACTTCCTAGAACTCTGCTGCCATATTTGAGCATCCATGATACCATAAATATCCAAGTAACGAGCCTAAAAGAGGCAAAACAATTCAAAGGATATTGCCTTCGGAAACGGCCACCGACCAAGCTTTGATGCTCGTTCAGTCAGCAAATTCGATTCTACATCAGAAATAAATCCACCTTTCTCGAATTTCCTCTCATTTCTTCAAAGGGCATGATGATTGCATTTAAACCACAATTCACACCTTTGCTCTTGTGTGTTACGATAACGGGGATTGATTTTTAAATCCAATACAAAAAAAATTGAAACCTCATTCACTCAATATTTTACACCATTTTAAAAAAGAATAAAAATCTCTATCTTTTGGTACTACTACTGCCAAACAAAATTACCAATTCAGTCTATTTGTATGTTTTTAATTATATTCCCCCCAGACATAACATTGGAGTTGAAAGGCAGAAATGTAACATTGAAAAGTGTAAGTTTTCGAAGTGCCGTAGGGTACAAACAGTTACGTGAAATGCAAACTGCTGACTAGAGTTGTATTTAAATCCTAGAAATTTAAAATTCTGCTTTTAAAAGCTGTGAAGACTGGTATACTGTTTGTTGTAAGAATTGAATTGAATTTATTTCCAAGAGCCGTGATCTTTCATCATGCGCCCTGATACAAATTAGCAACGCAACGGAATAACAAACAACATAACTGAACAAGATACCAACACACCAAGATTGATTGATTGATTTCAAGCCTTGACGCTAGGCCTTGCGCCTGATTATCATACAATTACAACTACTACTACAACCACTGAAACTATAACTATCAACATCAGAAAACCATCTAAGTCACTGACTGCATGTATCCCACGTCACAAATATCCGTAACACCAAGAGTTAACTGTTCAACGATTCTCCTCAACCATATTGGAAAAGTGACTTGCATCATTTTTGGTTTAGTTTTATGTGTCATATCTTCCTTTAGTTGTACGTCAATTTTTCCTCATATAATTTCCTTGAACAATGATTACAACCATTATTTTGTTTACGATGCAGTATTTTAGTGATTAATGTTTTGATGAGTTTTTTTTATATTTAAGTGTTCAAATCCCCAAACACATGCTCCATTTTATTGATTTATGAACTGCAATCCATAAATAGATCGTCGAAGGAATGTGTTCAGAGTTGGATTCGGAGGGATTCCCTGCCCCCCCCCTCCCACGGTAATGTACTACAGGGAGTAGGAGGGAAAGGCAGCCAGGGGGAGCGCCGTAAGCTTCCCCAGTGCGCTAGCATAGCATAGCATCCCCAGTAAACTAGCATAGGGTCATAGGGTCACCGGGGTCACTATGGTCACGGGGTAATTGTGATCGGGGTGGGTTAAAACCCATGTGGCATCATCAAAAACCTTTTTGTGTTTATATGCTTATTAGGTACCAACAAATGAAGATTCACACATAAAGAAATGTTTGTATGTGCTTTCAAAGCAGGGTTATACAATGGGACGTTTTGGGTGTATGCGCGAACTTCATTTTGAGATCGACATACCCTCAGTAAACTTTCGGCAGTTCCGAAGTTTTTAGTTTTTGTGAATTTATACTGCATTGTCGTCAAGGGTACT
>JAHWFP010072779.1:19020-30504 GCA_023313725.1 Lithobius niger | reverse complement strand
TGTGTTAAACGAAAGTTAAATTAGGGTTAACTTTACTTTTGTAATGTAGACTATTAGCTACCACTGTGACAGGCTTTTGCCAAATTTCGAAAACGCAGAACATTATACTGTACATATTTTTAACGAAATGTGTTCAAGACACAGTCTTAGGTTAAACCATATGACACGTGTGGACCGTGGATGCGTTTTTATTTTGTTTTAACAAGGTTTTTACAGCGGGTCACTCAAGATAAGTCTCTCTACGTCTATACGTCCAGCGTGTTCTTTTCCCCGTGTTTTCCGGGAATTTTTTTTTACTGAAAAATCGGACAATTTCCCGAGTGTCAAACGTAATTTTAATTCCCCGAGTTTTCCAGGTTTGTGAGAACCTGCTGATGCGTTTAAGTTGAATACGACCGAAAATTTAAAAAAAAGGTCTTTTCGACGGACGTTGTTGGTGTTCTGCCTAATCAAAGGAGAGCTCCGGGAAAAGTAACACACCATATACAGCTCAACCATTTGAAGCCAGCCGAGCCATTTTTATAGGCCTACATCTCACATAATGTCCCCGCCTAAGCAGACCTGAGCGTGATGCAGCTGAACAGCTGCTCGTTAAGCAATCCCTTTTTCTTTTGTCCAACGTTCAACGCGCTGGTTGGCCAGAATTGCAACATTCAAGTTGGTGTAGCTCATCTATTGTAAAGGTTACATCAAATAAGGGGTCAGGAATAATGCTTTGCCAGTGAGGTTGAACAAAAGAGAGCAACCAGCATCTTCATCTGACGCACGAGCCTGAATTTTGTACACCAAATCGGTGTCAGCTCGGTACTCATTGTAATCAGTCGATAAGCAACAAACCACAAGTAAAGGACTTAATAGGAAACTTATGAAGACTTACCTAGTGACGATATTGATTTTTAAACTTAGAAAGACAGAAAGACAGCTGGCCGACTGGGACTCGAACCTATGCCAGGGTTGGGTTTTTACCAGGGTTGGATTTTTACATCGAAAACTAATTTTTGACGTGACATGCCAAAAACCAGGGTTGAGTTTTACCAGGGTGGGGTTTTTACACGGAAAACCAATTTTTGACGTGACATGTCAAAAACCAGGGTTGAGTTTTACCAGGGTTGGGTTTTCACAATGAAAATCAATTTTTGACGTGACATGTCAAAAACCAGGGTTGAGTTTAACCAGGGTTGGGTTTTTACATCGAAAACCAATTTTTGACGTGATATGTCAAAAACCGTGCAAAACCGTCGAAAAGTGTTGAAAACCGTCAAAATCCGTCAAAAAGTGTTGAAAACTGTCAAAAAGTATCGAAAACCAATAAAATCCTGATTGAACTGCCCAAATTTAAGACGGTACACAGAAGTGTTAGAGATTATAACCGAACTCTTAATTAACATAAAATAAAACCTTCAAAAGTGCTTAGTTTAGCTCTGCGAAACCTTTCAAACGAGTGACTTACTAAACGTATACTATTATTAATAAACAAAAAACGGAACGTTAAATGTTAAGAGTAATTAAGGGTCTAAAAGTCAAAACCTAGAAGGAACACGGACAAGCTTTGACAGTCAGGGTCTAGGTGTAAAATTTTGTCAGTAAGAGGCTGGTAAGCGTTAGACCCTTACTACCCGGTGGCTAGCTTAGTTCTAGTCTATTCGGACAGAACATGTGTATGAACGGTTGTAGCAAGTTTTCTTTGTTCTTAGAATATCGTTAAGGAACTTTAAGAACATAATTTTCTTGTGAAGTTTCGCATTTTGTCTTTTGATGCTTTAGAATTTTTGATTAACTTTCGTACATTATGGTAGAGGATAACCAATAATTCTCTCTGCTGCGAATATGATACACAACACACTGTGGCATGTAATGGCCTTACAAAATTATTCAAATATGTTTCCAGTATTAAACAGGTTAAATCGTTATAATTATTTTTCTTATCTATTTGTATTTAACATTTTTGGGGCTAAAATAACGTATTTTAGCAGTTTTTCACATGACAAGAAGGACATGTCAAAAACTTTGTGTCAAAAAAAGGTTTTTGTCATGACAGTTAAAACAATGGTAAAAACTGGATAAACGCTGTCGTAGGTCAAAAACTTGCCAACCCTGCTTTTTACGCTACACATTGACAATGCATGTGTTTTTTACACACTTTAATCAGACCTAAAAAACTTTTTTTTTAAACTGAAAAGCACACACACTGTAAAATTATTTTATATTAGCTAGGGAAGAGAAGACTCCTGTCAAATCCATCGTTCATTTAGTGTTGCATCAAAACTACCGTTCATATACAGTGTTGCAGAAGCGATAGCATTCAATTTGCAACACTTTATACGAACACATGCTTAAAAAACACACATAGCGACAAAAGTGTTTGTATTTGTAATACAACGGTGTTTTTATCGCAATGCATGTTTTCAAAACTGTGTTAAAAGGACATACCGGGCATCCTGCGCGAAATAGCATTTCCAACATTTACACGGGTTAAGACTGCATGTTGCAAAACCGTTTCTCACAAGGGAAAAAAAACAAGAAATTAAACGCCGTTGGAATATTTACACGGTTCTGAAGTAAAGTTGCATAATAGACCCTTACAGGAAGGCCAACCAGAAGGAATGTATGTACCTTTAAACAAAAACTCTGTTATTGATTTTTTTCAACGTACAACTAGGTACAAATACACACATCAATAATAAACTTACGTACGATACGACACTTGCATAACCAGACGTATTCTTTTTCTTCCCTATCTAATTTTTTCAACACACGTTCAATAATGTATATGATTAAAATTCCTTTCTAGGTCCCTTAGTTTGTCATATTCCATTGTTTAGTCTCTTCGATTCTTTGGCGTAACTCCGTCCCCCACTTTTTTTTATCACCAAACAACAATTTTAGCAATGCATTTCCACTTAAAATAATATTTTCCCAATTAATGGAATCTTTCCATTTAATAATCGATTCCCAAGTCAATAGAGGACTTCGTGCGCACGCAATATGGTTTCCCCGTAAACGTATTATTTCCCAATGCTCTTTTTATACGCTAGCCTACGATTTCTCTCGGCTTTAAATTGTTTTTTTTCCCCAATTCCCCCAACAAAATTCAATTCCATAGAGCTAAAATGCACAGATTTCCAATACATATACTACCTCCTCCTTTCACTCCCAACCTGCTGTAAAACATGTTGCCAAGTTTATTCATTTTATCGCCGACTCTTTGTAAACTGTTTGTCCCATTTAAATTCATTTAGTACAATCACTCCCCAAAAAACTGTATTCATTCACTTGTCCACTTTCACTCTTCCTTTTGTACAGCTACGACGTGTATCAAGTGTTGTCAAATAAGCAATAATGTTTTGTTTCAAAACGAATTTCATGTCTGCTGCACTTGAAACGCTAATGTTTTGAAGATTTCTTCTCAGCCAATGCAGGGTTCAAATATAATTTAATTTTATTTTCAATTTCCCTGACATTTCTATATGTTCTCCAGCTGCATCCGATAGCAATTTCAAAGTGTTTTACAAGTAGCCTAATTTTAGTTCGGGAAATAGACAATGACTAGTGTTTTCATCAGAATTTGCATGAAAATAATCCAACATCTTCGAAAACAGTGGTTTAAAAGCGACTATAGTCCGTGCAAAGGGCCTAAAGAGAATAGTTTATTAAGAGTTATTAATAAAATGCTTAAATATTGTGAAAAATAGTTTTTGACAATTCAGTGAAAAAATGCAGCTCCGACACGAAAGCATTGATGGTCTTTTTTTTTATTTCCCTGTCTTTTCCCTGATTTAAAAAAAAAAAAAAAAAAAAAACCAGGGGTGCAGAATATGCCAGAACGCTAGAAAGAGGTTCGCGGGAAATTTCAGCGAATTGAGGAAATTCACTGAAAAATGGCTTGCATATAGTGAAAGGCTGTGGAAATTTGAAAAATCTGTAGGAAAATTTGGTGGGAAATTTTGTCCTGTAAGAATTTTATGCACCCCTGAAAAAACTTGTTCATTTGCCCTCTAATTTTCATAATATTTTGACCCTGTATTAATTTCCCCCGAAATTTCCGAGTTTTACGGTTTTCCAGGTTTTGTACTGTTATTTGCAAAACGTTTGTGATTTTTAGCTGTAAAAACGCTTTTGAGGTATGTCTAAAATTGTTTATTTTTACGGTGTAACAAATGTGCCAACTGCATTGTGTAATGGTGGGACGTAAGATACAAGATTACAAGTTAAGAAGAACAATCGAAGTAAGAAGCAATAAAGATTGGCCTTGTGAGCATTATCAAGATGCTCAATCTGAGAAAGACAGAAAGGACTGTATACTAACTACCACTATCAACTGTTATCAACAAGGGCCTGTCTACAGGATCCGGCCACGCTTACAAGCTGTACCTTTCCCCGTGGTTATCTGAGACCACAAACAAGGACTGAGGCAAAAACAATTTTCTTCTTGGCCTCCAAATTAAAATTAAAATCCAACCAATCAACAACAAAACACAAAGCACAAAGGCTTAAAGTCACCGTCAACCCCTGAAGGTCGAATTCTATTCTCATCAACCATTTAGAATGAAATTGGGTGGGTATGTTTCCCCAGTGATATAAATTTGATTTGTTAAAAAATTGTTCATTTTTTTTTGGCAACACAACCCCTCCACCGTTTATATATGCAAATTGTATGGTCTTTATTTGTGTCAAGATATCACCGTCACATTACGTCGTATTAAATTGATCTTTTTTTTTTTTTTGAATGACGTGTGTTGGCTCAGGTATATAAGTTCTGAACTAGGGTTATTCAGCAACACACGGCCAAAGTGAAGAAATAATACTTTTCATGAATAATTACCGCTGTTCTTGGACGCGGTGCCTGGAGAAATTTTTATCTGTGCCTAATATCAACTCATGATCCAAGGCGAGCATTTTCCCCCTTGAAAAATACTAGAAAAATTGTGACTTTTTAGGGTTGACGGAACGGTTAAACCTTAATGCAGGCCACTAAAGATCAAATAAAGCAAAATATATAGACTTGTATTATAACAATAAGCCTTTGAAACACTCAAAACCAACAATTAAAAAATCGTTGCACACGTTATTTTATACACAATATTACAAAAGAATTCGGTATTTCCCATTTTTGGAACCGTTTGGTAAATTGTCACTTGATGCCGTTGTCAGAGATTACAAAGTTAATAAGTTGTTGCACCTTACGTCTTCCAAGCCTACGCGGGGCCCTGGCGGTTGTTGCGGACATACTAACGCCTCCACTAATGTTTTGCCTTCGTGTTGGTTCGAAAGCAAAGCATTTACCAGAGGTATTAGTAGCCACAACCACCGCCTGGGCGCCACGTTGGCTTGGAAGGCCTATGATGCAACGATATCTCGTTACTTTCTAATTTCTAGCAGCCATAAGCAACTGTCGCATTTTTTCAGCCATTATATTTTTTGCTTTGGGGTCAAATGCCTTCCTTTAGCAGAATATATTTAAAAACATACGAATACAAGACGGAAAGCCAAAGGTTCAACAGATGTAAAATAAATGCAGATGTAACCTATTTACGTTGCCTTTTGGACTTATATGTCAAGACTGCCTGAGCGGGGAATCGAACCCCAGATCTTCGAAACCAAAGGCCGAGGTTCTAACTGCTGATCCATACTGACATGGCCTAAAAGCTCGTGGGTTCGATTCCCCACTCAGGCAGCCTAACACGGAAATAGGTTTGCATCTGTATTTTTAGTATAAACGAATACAAATTAACGAGGGTCAAACGGATTCCAATTATTTTTGCATTTCGCTTTGTTTAATAGGCCTATTGTTGCAAGTGTACAAATGGAAATTATATCTCCTCTTCTGTCATGAAAATCGCCTTGTTTGCCCAAATTTAAAAATAAGGGTCATGTGGGAATTCAAAACACAACAAAACGAGAAAAGTAAAAAACAAAAAAGACAACTGCCTCAACCGGAACTCCCAGCCCAGAAGGACGTCATATTTTAAATGCCTAAACTACCCGCCTGTTCCAATATCTTTGATAATAAATAACTGCTTTCCCGTGTTCCCTTAAATATTTTTTCTTGTATAGCTCGCAGCAGAACCGCTTTAACCTAGCCAGAAATCCTAAGAATGCATCTAAGAGACCATTTTTTCCCCTCAGGATAAGCCTTATGGACGGTGAGCTAGCCAAGCCAAGACCCCTAACACTACCAAGGAAGATATCTCCGATAAGATTTTTCAGCCCAAGCAATAAAAGTAAGCCTTAGAGAAGCTCGCAGCATAAAATTTGGTCAGTGTCGGTCGGTCGGCAGCGAGTGAAACCAAGAACGCGCCATCAAGAAGACGGGGTCGGTGTGGGCAATCCATTTGGGCGACCGCACGCACCACACACCCAAAGTGACTATATGGTTCCGCGCAGAAATTTCATCAAAACACTCTCGCCGCTGCTTCTCCACTACTTCTCTGAAAACTTGAAGGGAAGGAACGGAAGATAGAGAGAAATTTAGACAAACCATTTAGAATCACTTTAAGAAGGGCATTTCATCGTTTAAGGTTTCGCTAGAATAGGCCCAGTAAACGGTATAAGGGCTTGAAGGCTCTAACGCTTCTCTGGGTTTTATGAACTTTTTATTTACGTTTTTAGTAATGTGCGGTACGGTGCATCCTGTGCTGGTGTCTGTATACCCATGATAACTTTTGAACTCGTGGCCAGTTTCATTTCTAATGTTTCAAAGTCTTGCCCTTGTGGATTTAAATTTGCAAATCAATAAAATAATTGAGAAAGGGGTTTTGGGGATTTTGATTCAAATAAATCACAAGAAATCCGACACTAATCCCCATCCAGGGGGTAACAGAAATAATAATGCACTACTTAGTAACTTGCTTGACATAAAATGATTAAAGACTAGACACCTTTATCCTATCATTTGAGTCTTTGGTGCTTTTTCTTCTCCGCCATAGTGTTCCGAATCCTCTCGTAACCTTAAGTTTTCCTATCCTTTATCTAATAACCTTGAGTTTTGCCAATCCTCTATCTAATAACCTTGACTGTTCCCAATCTCCTCTCTAATAACCTTGAGCTTTCCCAATCCCCTAATAACCTTGAATTTCCCTATCCACTATATCTAATAACCTTGAGTTTTCTCAATCCTCTCTAACAACCTTGAGCTTTCCCAATCCTATGCCTAAGAGTTTCCCAAACCTACATTTAAAATAACCTTGAATTTTTCATATCCACTTTCTAATAACCTTGAGCTTTCCCAATCCTCTAATAATCTTGAGTTTTCGCAATCCTATATCTGATCGAGTTTTCCCATACCTATATTTAAATACCCTTGAGTTTTCCCAATCTTCTAGCTTTGAGTTTTGAGCTTTGAGCTTTTCCCAATCTTCTACCTTGAGCTTTCCCAATCTTTTAGCTAATAATCTTAAGTTGTTCCCAATTAGGGCCTATCTACCTAATAACATTGAGTTTTCACAATCATTACTAAACCTTGAGTTTTCCCACATTACGTTTATTCGTTAGAAAGGGGTGTGCGAGCCGGAAGAGCTGTTCTAAACTGTGTATAGCGAAATTCAAAAAGTAATTTAGAAGTTTTAAAATTACGAGTTACCAAGCTGACGTGTTGCTAACTAAATTTAAAAAGAAAGCTAACATTTAGGCACCTTAAAAAACAACGGAATGGAACTCTCTTTTAGGTTTAGTAGTATTACCTGACAACGGCGTTGTCAAACAAAATCAGAATCTAGTTAATTTGTTCACAATTTATGGTTTCTGTTTCGGCCGAACCCTGTGCTGCAGTTTTGGTGAAGCAAAAATGAATTCCGCATCACGTTCTATGGCTAACGCTCTACAAAAAAACGTTACTTCACTATGATTTTACTTTGCTTTTTATCAACTATTAAAATTGATGATATTCAGGTTAGTTTTCGACTTCGAATTACCGTTTTTTGGTAATGGTTTCGGTTTCGGACAAATATTTAAAAAAAAATTATTTTCGGTTGACCACTAGTAGCCAGGCTGGAATTTTAGCTAAGACCAGGCATCCCTGTGGTGTGGACTGACGAGGCAACCTGGCGACCACAAGAAAAGCTAAAACGCCACGAAAAGCATAGACTTTATACCTGTAAGTACTGTATTAAAACTGTATTACATTTACGTGATTTTGTAATTCATGAATTTTATGCAAAGTAGTATAAAGAATGTAGCAAAGGCATTCATTTTCCTATTTTTTCCCTCGTGAGAAATGGTTTTGCTACATTCACTTTAACCTTTATAAATATTGCAAAAGCTATTTCTGCTCAGGATGCTCGAAGATAGTGAACATGTCCTTTTAAGTTTGTAGGCTATCTCACGCGAGTATGAATGTTTTGAAATCCCCTTTAACCTATCCAATAGTACAGTCTAGGCTTCGGAGTAGCTATAGCTAGTTTTACCTTGACGATAATAATATTAGGGATTAGGTCGTTAATATCCCCGCCACGTCTAGCTATAACAGCCGTCACGAATAGCAGGTTTTGGAGAGTCTTATATAAATGAACGTTTAATCTGCTAGCTCGTTCCTTATCTCTAGACGAGACTCCATGTCTACTTGACTTCTTCATCATCCCACAATTTATTGGCCATAAAGCATGGCGTTAAAACTCTCGTCCACACAGCATCACTAATCACTTGTCTTTCATTCTGAAGCGAACATTTTTAAAAAGTGCCTCTTAATACCGGTGTTCATTGACGTAACACTTTTTAAAGGTGAAATGGAATGGCCCGCTGCGCACATTTATTTCTATGGCTGTGCGAAACTCAGAATTTTAGAGTTGAGTTAGAGTTTGACTTCATTGGGTGAATTCTGCTCGATCTGAAAACTTAAAAAAGACTAGACTTTTTCGAGGCCTTGAGGCTTTGTCAAGTTAAAAAAAAAAGTCGTTTGATTTTATTCGATAAATTGCAGCTTACTTTAGAATTAACGATTTTAAAAAAATGTAGATAATAATTAGTTAAGGCCGCTAAAAGTTAATGAAGTAGTCCTTAGGAGCACACGCCTGGGTTTTTTCTTAGCACATGAAACGTTTTTTATGACATTGTCTAAAAAAAAAATTTAGCTGGTTTAGCACTCGACTCGAAACTCGATAACTAGACTAGGCATGAAAGAGTTGATCTCACGCACTCCTAAATTGTTCTATAATTTTTTTTTAATTGTTAAAGGTGCTTGCTTCCATGGTGGGTATCAAGTGCACCATTCGTTTAAAAACATTCGTTCAACGGTGTGTAATAATGCAGCAAAACGGATTCATTTTTCTAATGATTAACAATCAATTTACAGCAGACTTTACTGTGTTTTTCTGTAAAAAGGAATATTGATTTAAATTTTTAAAAATCTGATTGAAATAAAAGAAATCCCATTTAAATTTTTTAAAAACCAAATTACTTTGAAAAAAAAAATGACGATTTTTATGCACCCTGCACAGCTCGGTGTTTCACAGTTGTAACGAATGTAGAAATAGAATCGGGTGAAGAAATGGTGCACAAGTTACAACACTAAAAATGCGACGTTTCGACATGTACGACCTGTTGTCAATCAAGTAAATTTGTTCTTAGCCCAAAGGAGCTCAAGTCAATACATAAAAAAAAACCTACACTTTGGGTGTAAGCCATAGATCACCAACAAAAACACAAGTCAAAACATTATAAAACGATCAAAAGAACCTACGTCAGGGCAGAACCTGACAATAGAGCAGCGTCATGTGACGTCATATTGTCTACAAGAGAGATAACTGCAAGGGGCACTAGATTAAAATGGAGGGTTAAACAACGGCACTTCTAGTCAAGGCAGTGCTTTGAGAACAGATTTCATAGGCTTAAAAAAACGTTGTTTTCTCCAATCCCTTATGCTGCTAGGTTGTAAATGGAAAATAAAGATTCCACTTGCTTAAAAATGTCAGTAACTGCCAACAACTCGACAAAAATCGCGCGTTGTTGGCCTAAGAAATCCGCTCTAACAGCATTGTTTTCAGTAACCTTCTTTTCCCCCTCCAGTGAACCTTGCAGCTATCCCAGTTACTGGCTCCAGCATAGTTATATACAATAATACTACGTTGTGTCACTGCCCTATAGGGACCCAGACAAACTCCCTGCAAAGCAGGTCGTAAGTGCTGGGGACAGGTTTCTGCATGCTGTTCATGACTTATCTCCAGCTTGTATCCTCATTGTTGTTGTCACCCGTTGTAACAACACAAATATAAACGAACTTATTTTCGGAAATTCTTCAACTCATCCTATCCGTTCCATACACTACAATGTCCACCCACTTATTGATTCATTCTGGCTTATAGAGTTATTACATTTTTCCTGACAGCTGCATTTCGTACCAAAATGGCCTCCCACACGACTAACTTTCTCCGTATAATTCCTAACAGGCACGCGAGATATTAGCAGCAGATTGGATTTCAACGTAAGCCTGTAATCATCGTTCACGAAAATGGAGGAAAATTATCTCCCTGCAACCAACAGATAATGCTAGAAAACCACGAAAGGAAACAGGGCCAAAACTCTCCCCCCCCCCCCCCCCCCTAACACGCACTACCACCACCAACCCCGATGTTTCCCCTACGATACGAACTACAGAGTATACCGTAGACTCCCTGTTTACAGATAGTCTACACGAGTTTTACAAAAACCTACACATCCTGTCACTGAGATGTCAAAACCTGATAAGTGAGTGTTTGTTTTTAACTTAATAGCGTGACAGGTGGTGGTGGGTATGTGTAATAAGCGGGCCTGCTTGCCAAATGCCTACCGTAGGTCTACCTCTTAGACAACAACACAATGGCGTCACTTAAACTGCAATTTCCTGGCGAAGGTAAACATTATCATTTTGAGGGATTGGCTTCTGACAAAACACCCGTTTTTGAGGGACGGCAGTCGAGCTAAAATGGCCGTCGCCTGCGTCGTGCTTACTTAGCGGACCTAGAAATTATTTTTTAACGAAGGGTTTTTCAAGGCTTTGCTTGAAGAAGTGTGAAATGATTTACCGACGCTTCCACAACTTTTTATTTTTTTTATTTTTTGTTTACATATAACCAGTAGCGTGAGGGCACTAGACCACCGAGAGGGCAGGGGCAACTTTTGTAAAAGGGCACGTTGAGGTTTTTTCTTCCTTTGGTGAACCTTTTTTTTTGTCGTCACGTCTTTTTTTTTTTTTACCTATTTTTAAGCTTGTCTCTTTTTTACTTTTTATGCCCCTTTCCTGGCCTTTTTGTGTGTGTCCTTTTTGGCCTCTAGGCCCTTTCTCTGACTGCAGCACCAGCGTTTATCTGTTCAGAAAACCAGAATAGGGCATTTTTTTTTTACAAAAAGAGCAGGGGCAATGCCTCTTTGCCCTCCTCCTGTGCACGCCACTACATATTGATATATCAACGTTTATTTCACTCCAAAGCATTTCGAACTCAACGTTTATTTCACTCCAAAGCATTTTGTACTCAACGTTTATTTCACTCCAAAGCATTTCGTACTCAACGTTTA
>JAHWFP010072779.1:0-19010 GCA_023313725.1 Lithobius niger | reverse complement strand
TCACTCCAAAGCATTTCGTACTCAACGTTTATTTCACTCCAAAGCATATCTTTGGATATGCTTGCAACTTTCTTACAAGTGTGAAAATCAGCCGCAGAGTGAGCTCATGTGCAACGCAGAACAATTACAAATGATTAAGATGTCACCAGGTGACAACAAGGTTTGCATGAGGAAAAGCAATCTAACATGAAAACATACAAAAAAGTAATTCATACGTGTCCTACACATAAGCCATATATTCAACAGATACTAGAGCAGTAGGCTATAAGAAGAAAAAAGCTACTAAAAATAGGTACTAAACAGATAACATTTCAAGGGGTTATTTCAACAGCTTCCGGTCGTCTGCCCGAAGAAGCCTTAAGGCCCAACAACATTTCAAGGTCAACAAGCCCAACAATCCATTCGCGTACCTTCAACTTGAAACAATAAGGTGACTTTTGACTTTGATTTTATTGAGCTTAAAGACCCCAGAGATCTGAGCCGACTTTTCGTGGGCGACAACAACGAGCTTCTTTTACAATCCTCGCAAAACGAGTTGGAGTTACCCAACCCACAAGCTATACGAGTCAGATTTACCGACATTATTATCGGACTTTCGGTATCGGACTGTTTATGCTTCCGTTTGACTAATTTAGACAACTCGGGAGATAAAGACTTGCGGTTCAAATCCTTTCTTTTTTTTTTTTTTGGAGTCACACTTTCAAACAATGGTGCATCTTTTTTTAAAGAAATTCTTAGCAAACCGTGGATATTTATTTTGATGTCGACATCACTGGCCGTTTACCTTTTAAGTAGCTGAGCTACCATGACTAGACAGTACAGTTCCGGTCAAAAAAAACACGCCTTCGTTATACGGAAGAAGTTGCAAGACCGAAGTGACACTGACCGAAATGTTGATATCGCGAAAACTACTGAACAGAATTGAATTAAACAATAACTGGGTTGCTTATGATATCAGCTACATTTCTATACGTACTACACGTAATGGTAAATAGCCGAATATAATTGGCCGAGCGAGCAACACGAGTTGATAACTAATAATATATCTCATAAATTACTGCATAGAATTGAATAAAACAAAAACTGGAATAATCGTTATGATATATGCTATATTTCTATACGTATGACATGCAATACTCAGCAGAAAAATATAATATGCAATTCAGACTTTGTTTCATGAAAATCCTTCCACTGGTTTTCGAGATATCATAAGATATCACTAAGTTTTTCTCGCTCGGCGTATTATTTTCAGTCAGTTAACGTTGTATTTAATAAGGGTAGAAATACAGTAGACAGTCTAATAAGCAGTTCAGTCTTTGTTTCATGAAAATCCGTCCAGTAGTTTTCGAGATAATTGAATTTCTTCATGGTTGTTATTAGGACCCTCGATATAACGAAAAAGGGCGTTTTTTTTTTACCGGAACTATACTTTTATTCTCCAGTTTGTTCGCTGCTTGTGGCAACATCACAATTCTTTTATTTTACTGGACAACGCAAAAGGCTGTAACAGGGTTGCAAAAGATTGCGGCTGAAAGTGGTTGAAGCAACACAGAATTATAGTTTGGGGACCAAGATCATCCTCTTCATCATCGTCCTCTTGCCTGAGTGCGGTGAACCAGACTAGGTCGACTTCCACATGCCGTTTTGGACACGAGATCCACGGCATGGTTTGGATATCGAATTTACGTCTTTGGTCCATTGTCCTTTGGGTTGATTCTCCCGACCAGTGTTCGACCAAACACCATCGCGTGTGTGGGGCATCTAATCCGGATGGCATTCATATTGCGCCTTTTATAGGTGGGGATACAACTGATGTGAAATATACCAAACAACCACAATTGGTCACTGAGGTCACTACATTTAAAACCCTTATGGGGGTTGCTTTTAAGTGACGTCCTGTCTAAGTGGTTTAGCTCGACCAAGAGTGGCCACTGGGCACTCGCATCCGACGTCCGGGCTTCAGTCGACATTTTGATACGGACAATGTCTCGATTAGTTTCGGTTACCAGGCAAGACTGGCAGTTCTTCAGGTACTCCGGCTTACCATATTCAACTTTCAACCTCAGTACACAGCTTCACAACAAGCTATAAGTAGTTCTTTCAAGAAATGAACTTTGCTAAGCTATATTTGAAAGTTACAGTCCCCGAAACCTCTCGTCTAATTTAATTGGTTTACGAAATTAAATCTGCAAATAGAGCATTGAATATACCGTATGTGGATATTTGAAATGAATTGGCCAATTGGTTAAAAAGTTATCGTGCAGACTGACAAACAGAACCACAAACGCCAGCAATGGATGAACATATAGGGGAAAATTAGCACCGGCCACTAGCCAGCCGGCGATTAAATGCTGTCATTTGGTGACTAAAAATTTAGCACCAGCGACCACTTTGGCCACTTGTCATGACAAGCATGACTGCATTTAAGAGCTTCCCACTTTTGATAACAAAAATTCTGTTAAAATTGTTTAATTGCGATTGTTTGATGCAATCCTTAACGCCTTCAAATTAGCTTTTTAAAGTTATTTTTTAAAATTCCAAGCGTCTGAATGAAATTAAAAATTGTTACCAACAAAAACAAAACTACTGATGCCCAGTTTGTTTCACTGCAGCTGGGGTATAATCAATTTAAAAAGTAGTCCTAGCCCCCCAAAAATGTGGCAATTTTTATTTTGTGACTAGGAAGGAGTGGAGGGCTCCCCTTTCTGTCGACTAAAATTTTACTGTGGCGACTAAACTTTTGTCATCTGCTGGCCACTGGCCGGTACATCAAAAAGTTAATTTTCGCCTATAGATGAACAGTTCCTTTCGCCTGCTTCGCACCGCACGTCACTACAATGTGTAAAAAAAAAAAGTTTACTCACTGCCAAACGGCGGTGTAAGATGTCAAGAAAAAATTCGCCAGTTTTGGAACAGCTGAGCGCGTAGGGATACGAACAAACGAAAATAGTTCGTAAAAAGACACTCTATCTATTCTTCCAGTCAAAAGTTAAGTTCGGTTTTAGTCTTGGAGGAAAGATAATGAATTCGTTATCTTTCCTCCAAGGTTTTAGTTATAATAAATAGTATACTGCTTTCACTTGAACCGTTCACCCAATCGAATTCCTCGATTTCGGTGGCCTTGAGTTTGGCTAGCTAGTTAAAATCTGTTGTAATCGGTGGAATGCAGGAAAGCCTTACTACACTTTTAGTAATTTAAAAGCACCTACATTCCTCCTGGTAGGCTCAGTTTTGCAACATTACTTCACTCGTGAGAAACGGATTTGCTACATTCACTCAAACCTATGTAAATGTTGCAAGAGCTGTTTCGCGCAAAATGCTCGAATATAGTGAGAAGGTATGTCCCTTTAAAGAGTCGCTTTAAATCGAAAACAAATGTTTGCCTTCATCTCCAAAGCAACAAAATGTTAAGTTGTTAGCGCTTACGTAATTTCACCATTCTGCACAAGGTTGCCAAGAAGGTAGCGAAGCACATGATTTTTCAACCGGGCAATATTTAAAGTATAATGATTTTGCTGGCGAAGTGCCAAGTAATATTTCTGCATGATAATAATTGCATTTGTAATTGCAGGATCATCAATAACAGAGATTTTAATTACAATAAGTGCTTTTAATGAGAAGGTTCCCTTGTCTTCGAGAAAGAACACACCTTTGTTTAATAGCTTGCAGGATGAATTAGAGGCGACAATCCCACTGAGGCGTAAAACAACAGGATACATGTCGCCCCATTAAAAAAAATTAATAAAAATAAAGTTAAAACTGAAAGTTTGTGACAATAAATAGCTTAATTTCGTTTTGGCGTCGAATGTGAAAGGCTTCAGTTTAAGATGGGTGCAGCAATTGGCCTACGAAAGTAGGTATTAAACAGGACGGTAAGCCAGATGGGCTCGAGAAGGGTTAAATAAATACAGATGCAAACCTATTTACGTTGCCTTTTGGACTTAAATGTGAGACTGCCTGAGCGGGGAATTGAACCCACGACCATTGAAACCAAGCGCCGAGGTTCGTACCTCATTTTTTTTTTTGGTCATAGTGACGACCTCTTAAATACTGATTTTGCATTGAAATTTCGATACACTTTGACCAATTTGACACTAAAAAAAATTGTTTTAGAGTTTCATTGGTGTTAGTAGCTAATCCCACTACTTTAAAGTATTGTAACCAGCAACTCAAACAGTGTACACGAACTCCCCTTCAACATGCAGTCTACAGCAGCGACGTAGGTTATAGGTTTAATCACGAAACGGTTCTCCTTACGAATTCGGAGTGTTTGTCTGCGTCTGGTTACCTAACCCCCCCCCCCCCCCAAAAAAAAAGACTTCGCTACATCGTGGCCATTCCGCTCTAGACCGAGTGATGTCGAAGAACGTGCGCCGAACAATAGAGAAAAATCCATATGTTGCTACTGGCACAGCGAGCGAGTTCGGGCTCTATTATGGAAGACGTTCTTTTCTGAAAATTGATAAAAGTAGGTACCTTAAGAATTAAAGGTGCTTGCCTTTATCTTACATACCGAATGTTGGCTTTACTGTGTCACACAGTTCAGTTACATTTAGAGTTTTGTACTGCTTAATCCACTACTCACGTAATTGAGTTCCGAATATAAGAATTACGCGATTCGGCCGAGCGAGAAATGATACAATACGTTAGCTGATTTTGTATTTTATAAGGCGGATTCGATTTCTGCTCAGCAGTGCTCTTCGGGCGCAGTGCTGCGCTGGCACTACTACTTGTAGCCTATAATTTTTGCCCAGTGCTCAACCTGCCTCGGAATGCCCCCCCCCCCCCGACCACTAAAATAGTTGAGGTAAATAATTATCTTCGAACTCGTCAATTGACAGCACGTTCCCTTGTCGTGAAATTTCAAACAAATCAAAACAAAATTGCAAACTTTATCGTTTTTCATACTGAAACTGATAAAACACTCGCAGACAAACAAACACACGAATTCGAAATTCAGTCGAGTGTTTAAGTCCTCACTTCGCTCGTTCAATCAATTGGATAATGTGAGCTGTTAATCCTTCAATGACCAGACTGGCTGGTCGCTGCTGCCCGGCGACGCAAGATGGCGTACCAAAGACGTCAAAATCGGTCCAACCGTACGATTGCAGCAATTTTGACCTTGTAGGCACGTAGGAACGCATCGCTCCACACGAAATTTTCTCCTGTCTGGATGGGGCTTTAAAGCACACAGAAGACAATTTCTTGTGAAGCGATGCGTTACTACGCGCCTACAATGTCACAATTGCTGCACTCGTATGGTTGGTGTTGCGTTTAAGGACTCAAATTTGACGTCTTTTTTTACTCTATACTACGTCGCCATGCAGCAGCGACGATTTTTTTTAACAAAGACAAAAACTGTACGAAATTTGTACATCTGTAAATCGTGCAACGGATTCACGGAGATCTACGGACTTGCTACGATTTAAAGATTTACAAAAGATTTAAGCAAGATTTAATGATTTAAATGAGATTTACACGGATTTGCAGAAGATTAAAAAATAACATGAAATTTTGCAGAATTACAGATTTGAAGATTTACGTGAAGATTTGCAGATTTGCTAGAATTTAAAGACTTAAGTAAGATTTAAAGATTTACAGAATTGCAGCTTTAAAGATTAACATGAGGATTTACCGGGATTTAAAGATATACAAAACATTTAAGTAAGATTTAAGTAATTTACGCCAGATGTACAAGATTTAGATGATTTACACTACATTTACAGATTTTCAAGATCTGCAACGGATTTACAAATCTAAATCTTGGGTTTACGAGATTTCTAGCTTCGTCAAACCGGTCGAACAGCGAGCAGTCAGTCTGGTTACGGCTTTAATTTAATAATTCCGTTCACTGACATGAAATCAAAACCGCAACACCAACCAAGTCAACAAGAATGCTGCAATAAGGATGGAAACTGTTCTCCGTCGCATAAATCGAAAGAGCGAATTCGTTGCCAAAACAGCAGTCGAAATCAAATCGGGGAAAAAAAAAAAACTCAGTGATTTCACACTTTCAAGCTAAATTAAGCCACCCCAACCAGTACCATGTTCACATTATGGTCACGCAACGAACGCGTCGTGTCGACAAGCAAGAGCCAGCCAGCAGTGCTTCACTTAATCGTTTCTAGATAACATTGCATGTTTGCATTAACGTATTAATCGTCCATTTCAACAAGGTCTTTGACGACCGCAGTAACTAACGTGGCGATCCCTAATTGGTCTATTTTCACGGCAAAGAGTCATTGTAGGCAGACTGACCGGCCTGTCGTTGTTAAGTCTACTCCATCAATCTTGTCCCTAACAGGTATTAGGGTTATAATTTACAGTCTTATCTTGAGGCAGGGTTGGGGTGATTCTGTCTGTCTGGATGGCTAGGCTGGCTGGCTTGCTGAAAAGAACTTTTGTGCCCCGAGCTATGGCAGGCGCTATGCAACAACGTAGGTTGGGGAAATAATTACCGTAGACTCGGTTTACCTTGGTTGTATCTTCAGCACAAGGATGGCACAGAACATGGCTAAAGTAAATAACAAAGTGGTAGGCGAATACACAGAATAGTAGCCTGGTAAGGCCAACCCAGCGCAAACTGAAAAAGGCATAACTACGGTATTAAGAAACACGCTAGTGTGTCGCTTACCAAGATTCAACGAGGCTATACTCACCGTCTATACTGTATTTTGCACGAGACGAGTCTTCCTTCAATCCTAGTCTCGTCTCGATATTATCATGGAGGTTTCATCTCCATCCCAAGAAATGAGACAAGTCGCAACGAGACTACAACGTATAACCTTAATTTTAGCTTCAGTTTCGATTTTATGTGATGCGGCAATGTAGCCAGAGAACTGTTGAAAATTTCCGTAAAATTAAGGTACAATGAATGAACTGGTAATTTGTTTCCAGTTCTTCGGACCGTAACCTTACAGCCTAAGATTTATCAATGTGAATTTGCATTTCATTATGTAATAACAGAGGACATCACAACACCTTAGTGATCAAAGGTGTCATACAGATTAATTTTCGACTCAGAACTACTTCTACACTTTTACGTTTAAGAGCACTGCAAACAAATTACCAGTTATCGTACTGTAACTTTACGGGTATTTTTAACAGTGATGTAGTAAGTCGTGCTAACAGTGCCAACGATGCAACGTTATAATATGCCGTAGCTGACTAAATCAACTGGGATATCAAGAATGAAAAGACAAAATACCGACGCTGCATAGCCTACGTTCTCAGAAAGCATATACGAACATATTGTTTGCTGAATAATTATAACCTTTTTATTATTCGGGGGAGGCAAACGTGGGTTGAGACCTCGGATCTTCAGCCTCGTCTCGTCCTCGGCACGACTGGTCTCGGTATCGTCTCAGGCTCCTGTCAAAAAGTTTGGGACGATACCGAGCCAAGTTTAGTCTCCTACGAAACACTGCGTCCGTAGCCAGATCCAGATACCGTTTTACTAGTGCATGGATGCCAGTAAATGACAGTTGTGTCTTTACAGCTATAAAAGTGTTTGCCTGTTTCACGCATCTTGACAAAAAAATGACAATGCAAACAGAAACGGAACTTAAAGCTGGATATTCGGTTTTTCATATTACTGCTTTGGGTAAAAAAATGGATTTTTGTTTATCAATTTGGACCAACAAGCTGTGGTATCTCCCCAAAACAAAACTTGTTAAGGATTCCCGGCCAAGCTCTTCAGCCGTTTTGAAGTCGTGATATCAAACGCCAAGATTTCGAAAAGTTAATCCCATCGACTAAAACTTCAAACGTTAAATGAAATACTTGAAAATTGTGCAGTAGGCTATAGAAAGAATTTTCAGATTTTCATTTAACCATCGAACTATTGAATAAGTCGGCTTAACTCTGCAGTAATCCTTAACAAGTTTTGTTTTGGGAAGATTACTACTACAAAACAACAAATGTACAGTACAAGCTACTATACTGCTACAGGGTAAGGAACCTTATTGTTCGACATGGGTTTGTGTTTGAGCTGCATTAGAATTTTGGAGAGATAGCCCTATAATAACGACGAACAGCTGTGTAATAACAGGAGACAAAGCCAAATGGGCTCGATAATGATACAGAAATAGGTCTGCATATCCAGTTATTTAAAACAGCTATGATTATAAGTATTTTTGATTTTAATTGCACGGTAAGTAATTTTTTTTTTTTTTTACCTTTTCATTTAAATACTGAACTGGGAAGATACCATGTTACTATTACCATGCTTGGTGTTTGATATCGCGTCTTCCAACGGCGAAAACTTCACAAACACGAGTTTTAATATAAACACACCTTAAACATGTTTTAAGACGGTTTTGGGGAGAAAAACACATAGACAAAAGCATTTTACAAATAGCATGAAATGAGAAGAAATCTTTTAAAACAGCGTTAATTTAAAATACGCCGTTCGGAAATATATATTACCTGCAAATTTATGCATTCCTTTCCCGAATGCTGGAAAAGAATGCATAAATTTACAGGTAAGGTACATTTCCGTTTAGGCAAAAGAAACAGAATTCACCCGGCATTCCTGGGGGCCGGCAATTTCATGTTTATAGTGTTACAGGCGTAACATGCATTTAAAATGAAACACTAGTATTCAGTTTGCAATGTCTTTATATACACATGCATGCCAGAAACAAACTCCTGCAGTGACAAGTGTTTAAAGGTGCATGCACCCAATGTTGGCTTTGCTGTACGACTCAGTTTTGTGACATTAGTTCAAACGTATGTAAATGTTGCCAACATTTTTTGGGTTTTTTTTTTCTTTCGTGCGAGATGATTTTGCGACATGCTCTAACCTGTGTAAATGTTAAAAACGTTAGTCACAACGGGTCGCACGACATACCGGAAGGATCTATGTCCCTTTAAAATAAAACAGTAGTGTTTATATTACGAAAATTGTGCTGAACGTAAAAGGAATAAATATTTTTCATGGTGTTGCAAAATAAACACGTGTGTTTTGAGACAAAAACACTGTTTCATTTTAAAGACTTTCGTTACTTCAGACGTGTTTAAACGCAATTTCACGTCTACAACCCTGTCCGCTAAAGTTTTGAAATTTGAAAGGTGTCTAGTCTTCTCAACTCGTGCTACCTGTAAAACGTTTAAAATTACATGGTTACTGCTAAAACGTAAAATGCGTTTATTTTAAAACGCTTGTTTTTACGGGGGGGGGGGGGGGGGGGAGGGATAGCAAACGCTCCTTCCATTGAGTTCAGCGTCCTGCCAAGGAGGGCCAAGTAAAATTCGTTTAAAAGCAGGGGTTTCGATTCTGTGTACTCCACGGGGTGCTAAGACTACTACCCCTCCCAATTTTAACTGTTGCAAGACGAGGGGGATGGACAAGAAAGAGAGAATGACCAGTCCACCTTGGACCATTCCGTCAGTCAGTTAGCCCCCCTGCCAAGGTATAAGGGGAAAGAGAAGGGATTGTGAGTTCGTCTGTTGGAAAAGCGGGGTTTTCAAGTCGTAGCACTCCCTTGAAAAGGGCCTCCCCCCCCTTTCTTGCCCTTCTTTGTCAGGTAAAAGCCGTGTCACACATACTGTTGCGGGTTTACGACGCTTTTTGTGTTGGGACCTATGGCAAACCGACCGTAGCAAAATCGTGCGTAGCGATTGGCTTATAACAGCAACTCCATACACTGTCCAGTCTCCACCGCATGCAACACGACGTGGACAATTCGAGATTGATAAGCAAGAAAAGGCGATCAGGAGGGAGAGGAAACTACCTCAAGACCTTTCTAAATTATATAAGGCCCGTTTATGCACCGAGACCTTCTCGCTCGCCGTACGCTATTTGCGAGAACCGCTATTCACTTGCGATTAGTTTCCCGTTTCTACTAAATGAATGCGGTAACAGTTAACAAATTAAATGTGTTATAAATAACAACACGGATACAGAACAAAGCGTAACGGTAATTTTAAACATTGTTGTCATTTCCAAAATTTGCTTTCTCGCTCATAGAACAGCTTCCAGCAGTGATCGGACGACGGTAGAATAAAATAGCTCCTCGCAGCGCGAATGAATTCAGTCCCAACATTTTGGGGTCATCGAATCGAACACAAACCATCGAATACCGGCATTCAGAAATCAGTCCGTCGTTTTTTACTGCAGTAAAAATTGTCTTCTTCTTGTCATAAATCGATGCATCGTACGTCATGTCGCGAGGCACGAGGAGAAGATCTGCGTCCGCGTCGTTGTCATGGTTACTACGTACAGACAACTCGAAAGCCTTATTCTCCAGATCAAGTAAAAGCTAGCCTGAGCGAGAAAATTGTCGTTGCGTAAACCCGCCCCACTAAGCTTTTTACCCTTTTATTTGATTTTGCCTGTCGATCAGTTTTTTCATCAATCCTCTCGTCAGCCAAACATGAAGTTAAAACACGAACTTGAAGAGTCCACACCATTGTTGAACAGCTTGTTTCACAGTGAGAGCCATTTTGATCTGATTCACAATCAGAAATACACTATGATTTGATTGAGCGTTAAGGTGTTCTTGTCGATATTTTGTTGTGAATCAGTTTCATTTGCTCGCTTTCTTCCGGTTTTTATTAATTCAAATTAGCCCAATTCATTTAATTTTAGCACTCACTTTTTCCCCAATTACATGTGTAAAAAAAGAAAAAAGTTTTTTCGGTCGCACTGTTCTCGGGTAAAAGTAGGGTTCGTACGTAAGGGCGCATTTATGCAACGACTCGCCTTTGCATTCTCGTAGCTAAAAGGGAGAAATTATCTGAAATTCCAACATGGCGGCGGTTTTAGCTCTGCCAGCTCACAACGAAACGAGTCAATCATTGAATTTAGAAGCGATTGGGAAAATTGTTTCGTCAGGAGGAATTCTAGCTAATTCAGGTACAGTGTAGCGTTGCTACCATGGCAACGATACAACTGCCATCGTGATTAAATTCTAGCTGCGAGAATGTAAAGACGAGTCGTTGCCTAAACGTGCCCTAACAGACGAAAACATATTCAAAGCTTTTTCAAGGCTAGGTTAAACCCAATTTCACGGCTATTTGCACAGTAGATCCTCAAAATTACTTTTTTAAATTCCAGTATTTTGCAAGATGTCGTCGTTAGCACTATTTGCTCTTAGTTTGCAACATACATGCAAAATCTGCCAAAGTAGCCGATATCCAGAATGTAAAATTGTCTGATCAGAATGTAAAATTGTCTGATGAAAAGCCTGTTTTTAGGTGTAAGTCTCCAACAAATTACGTAATTTGTCGGATTTTGTCTGATGACAGTGATTTTGTCGGGTATCGTAGATACCAGGATACGGTAGATTTTGCATGTAGCCTACGGAGGAAGCTAAACCGTTTTAAACCATAACAAACATTGCGTCCTCCCTCCCACGGATGGTTTTAAGGAGGAAGGAATGCAAACAACCAGTGGAACAGCACTTGCTCAGCTACACCTTCTGGAAAAAATTGCTTGCACTGCACGGCACCTCTCTTTTCAGTCTCCAGTCCAATCCGAAGGGAGCATCAGTCACAGAAGAAATGGATTTGTCTGACAAATTATTTCTATTTATTGACTTCATTTTTTTGTTCTAGCCCTATTTATTTATTTAGTTTTATACCTAAATCAGTATAACTTATGGCATTCCAAACAAAGTACACCCACAAAATTCAGCGCCATTTCAAGGCTCCGACAACAAAAATTCCAATTTCCAACGTTTTTCAAGCCTTGAATTTTCGGTTTCCAAATTTAAGACTTTTCAAGAAATTCAAGGCCGTGCACGAAGCCTGTGAAAGGCATCACATTCTGGTTTTATTCTTGGAATCATTTTTTACTTACTGTATATACCCTGTTCTCGAAGGAGGAAGCCTTCTAATGTACTGAGCAAAGCGATATATCTTATCAATCACCAGCCCACGTTTACAGGGACTTTTCAGAAGTCCTACATACACGCTCAATCAACTGAGAAAATGCTTTAGAGCAATTACTTTGCATATAGCACTGATCCTCATCCAAGGCGATCGTCATTCTGAAGGAATAATGCAAATGACCCTACTATCAAACGAGTGGATTGCCCCTCAGGGTTACAATCAGTACCCCCCCCCCCCCGTTCCCTAGCTTCTCCAATCCATCGAAGCAAAAGAAAAAGCCGAAAATACGATTTGCCCAAGGAAGAGAGAAGGGGAATCTCTTGGAAGGTGGGGAGATGGATTCATTACGTTGTTCATTCGCTCAGATTCTTCCTTCGCTACAAAATGTCGACTTGGTGGTGGTTTGACAAGGTAATGTTGATGAAGCCAGCAACCAGCCATCTCAGCCTCTGGCCGCGAGCTAGCAAGCCTGGTTGGTAAGTTAGGTAGGAATGCCCCCAAAGACAACCACGAATTGCATCCGAGGTGTTGCCGAGTTAATTTCAGGTAATCGATTTGGGGATGAGGCAACAACGACCAAGACGACGACAAGGGAAATAAGACGAGAGGCGAAGAGTATAAGAACGTGAGCTTCAAGAAAGTGCGTTCAAGCAAAGTTGGAGGAAAGAAAAGCCTTCTTCACTTTTTTCAAGGCACGAAGCGTAACTGTAACGAAAGGGAAGATGTTACTTGGGAATTTAAAGGGGATTACGGCCATATGTGTGCATCATAAAAACTGGCCTACCGATATCAGGAGCAGCTACCATAAATCGCCTATTAAAATCCCTGCAATGGGTGTTAAAATTAATTCGATAAAAAAAAGGTACAAAAGGTACAATGGGAACCCCCACAAAATTTGGAACTATAAGCCCCATCCGTAGAAAAAGAAAAATTCAACTTTTTCACACTTATTTTCACAAGAAAACGATATTACTAATATCTTGGCAAATTTTCGATAGTCAACGATCCTGGAGGTGTAATGGGTCAGGCGACTATCTTCCTCAGGCTATACAACAACACAGTTTCACTACTTCGTAACGACCGTTCGTCTGCTTTGTATTTGGAGTGCGGTCTCCAGTATTTGTTGGGTTTGTCGCCCATTTTTCACACAGTAGGCGATTGAGTTCTCCACGCATTAGCAACTGAATTCCAAAGTTCTTCCAAAACGACCCACATGTATTCAAACCATGCACACGCTTCTGAAGACAGTTTGGTACCTTCAATACACAGAAACCTCAACAGAACGTTCCAAAAGTGTATGATGAGGGAAACGACGTCACATTTCAACGCGGCTGATGGCTCCATCCAGAATCAGTCACTAGACTGTGCCTCGTGCATGCTCACAATTCCGTAAAAATCAACCACCTTTGCGAACTGTTACGATAGTTCGATCACACAATCCAGTTCGTTGGACTCTTAACTGCTCTATCGAGTGTTCTGTGTTTTGGCAGTGCCAAACTGTCAACTTGGCCAAACTGCCAACATGTGTAGCGTTTTGGAAGAAGCTGCAAGCCTACGCAGAGCCCTGGAGGTAGTTGCGGCTGCTCATACCTCTTATTTTGCGTTTCCTCCAGTTTGCTCCGCACGCAAAGCATTAGCAGAGGCATTAGTGGCCGCAACTACCACCAGGGCCCCACGTAGGCTTGGAAGAGGTAAGATCGAAATCTGCTTAACTTTCTAATCTATGGTGTACGGTAAGCTACCAACCCCGACAGGTTTACGTCCACGAAGTGATCAATTCGAGAACAAGAAACGTACATGTTTTCAATTATTGTTCCTTTAGTGCTGAGAAAAGTTTAAAAATACCAGTTCTAGAAAAATACAAGAATAATGTGCATTTTAATACCAAACATCGAAAAACAAATCAGCAAAATAACAGCCGCCTGTTATGCGTGGCTCTACGTCCTCAGCGTTGGTTAAAGCCCATACCAGACTGGCTGGTCACAGTAGCAGGGCGACACAGGATGGTTTACCAAAGACGTCGACATTAGTCCTTAAACGCACTAGGCTACCACCAATCATACTATTGCAGCAATTTTGGCCTTGTAGGCAAGCAGTAACGCATCGCATCGGACGAAATTTCCTTCTGTCTGGAGAGGATCAAGTACCAAGAACTCAAGATTCGAGACAGGCATATGGGAAGAATAAATTTTATTCAAATTTCAAAAAAGTGAAATTACTTAAAATGTCGCTAGGAGAGGATACACGGAAAAGCGTAAAACGCATAAAATCAATTTACTGACCAATTAGAAAATTGGCCTCAGGAAGTTTGAAATAGCAGCTATCTAACCTACAATCAGTTCTAATTTACCTGGAAGATGAAGTAGGCAAAGACCATTTTGTAGGATGATTTACGGCCCCTCGTAAAACTAGGCAATACCACACGAATCGAAATGGCCTCAAGAGCTTACATTTTAGCAAATAAAATAAATTTATCGTACGTCGTAAACCTAGAAATTGTCAGGTGCTTGTTTCTGCCGTTCAGACTAGGCTGACAAGGTTTTGTATTTTAGGTACAATTGTGACATCGCAGGGAATGGAAACCTGACAGCCTCCAGTAATAATTAAATTGTCCCTGGTTATGAAATTTGAATTTGTCAAGAACGCAATCCGACATTACGCTCTGTACTTTTATTAACGAAACTAAGAAAATTAATTGGTTTACGAAATGTTACGTTTGTAGTAAAATATTGCGATGTGGTTGAATCGTGTGGAAAATAGGGTAACGAAATGTTACCTTTGTTACTCAACTATAAAGTAACTAACTGTGAAACACTGCAGTTATGGCATTAGTAGAAGTAAAAGAACAATTAACATTAGTGGAAAACGCTCATTTGAAGCAGTTACGTTAGCAGATTTGCACATTCATAAAACTGAAATTATCATGTGTGGCGTATACCATTCTTGGTCCTATGTTGTCCTACACGTAGCCACGTAAAATGAATGACGAAAGATACGCTGCATAACAATTTTAAAATGACAATTTAAAATGACATAATGCAACTGTTTACGTGTGTCTCACGCACCAATGAGTTTGCAACGTTTACATAGGTTTGATCGAATATAGTAAAACCCGTTTTGCACAGGAGGACAACTTAAAGAAATAAATATTTTTGCAACATTTACAAACTCTTAAAATGTAAAAATGACCGAATGTTGCAAAACTTCGTCACACACGAGGGTGGATAAAAATCAAGTTTTTTTTAATTATCCCATAAAGATGTAATGCAAAGTTTATTGGTTAGGAAACAAATATCTTACCACTACTAACTTTGTACTAGCCTATATACAGTTAGAAATTTGGTAATTATTTGGAAACATTACATTTCAAGCTATATCGGCCTAATCACCTACCAGTAGAATCCTTTCGTCGTTATAGCGTGAAAAATAAGGTTTCCAAATAATTACTGGACATTTTTTTGTTGAGTTAGTTGCCGTTCTGAGCACATTCAACATGATCCTAATTTTCCTTTTTGATATACTCTTCACGATGGGATTTAAGACAAGCATTTCTTTCAGACATGAGTTGCGTTTCGCTTTATTCCAGGATACGGCTCTATTACATTCTTCACCCAAATAGGGTCTTTCCAATTTCATCCAGACCTGGTCTGTCTTTTTTACGGCCCGCCACGAAAATTCAATCCAAACAGAGCAAGCAAACTTGCTAAAACTGAACTGTTGATAGCTATTGCACCACAGACTGAAGACAACAGGTGTATCTTATTGTGACGAACTACATAAAATCTCAACAAATCACCTTAGCCAAAACAGAAAATGAACGTTATTAAAACTGTTGATCGCGATTGTAAAAAAAACAAAAAACCTTTGATGTAAATCAATGGTGTCAATCAATACGAATTACACTACATCTTTAAAAAAAAATCGTTTGATTTAAATCGCAATTTAAATCACTTATGCCATCCTGTCAAATTAGTAAAGCAACATAGAAGCAAGCAGTTTGAACATTGGCTGAATAACTAAACACTTAGTTTAAACAGGCCTGGTTTTTACAAATTTTAAACATTTTGTTCCAGTTTTCTGTCACTAACAGGCGTTAATCGACAGGGCAGTCAATCTACAAAAAAGCCGCAAACCTTTCACATCTCGGATGCAGGAGGGGGGGGGCGATGGTTCATACATTAGTAGGCTTAAAAAGATAAATAGGTAAATTGTTGTAATTTATAATTGCTATTTTCATCGTATTTCTGCATTTAATGGTGTAAAACTGGGCCAGGAATTGAAATACACAAAGAGTTATTCATCGCTGGAATTTCGTTGAATTTGCTGAACATAAATCGTACACACGATAATTTTCCTAAGATGCCTCAGGAGAACTTTATGTGAACCTTGTTTTTCTCTCAAGTTGCTCCCAAATATCTAGAAATCTAAGCTCTATCTGCTAGACTAGTAGGTCGCCGAACTATTATCGTTTATGCTATGAAAGCTGAAGTTATTATCACGCCATAAAACGTTTTACGACGTGATAAGGACAGGCAGTTAGTTTTCATAGGCTTTAAGAATTATCACCTGTGCTCAAAGCTTGCAGCAGTAGCGCCATAAATAACATTAATTAACGTGTCAATTACAAACACTCTCCTAAAAAAACGTGTATATGTTGGTAATTAAAATTAAAATCACGTGATAAAAATTATTTTTAAAAGTGTGCTATGAAGATTTTAAAAAGATGAAGTGCTATTTTTGCCTTCATCATGATAGGACTGTTTAGCAGTTCGTTTTAAAATGATAATTTTCTTTGGGTTTTCGAGGACAATTTCCAATTGCGCTCAAAGCTTGCAACAGTAGCGCCATAAGTGTAACATTAAAGTGGCAATTACAAACCACAACCAATATAATGCGTTATTTTTAGCAATTAAAATTAAACAATTTCTGGCGACAAAATAAAAATAATTGTACCGTTCTTACCTTCAGCATGTTATCGTGCGTCAATTCCTTTAAAAGGACAATCTCCTTAAGGATTTTGGCCGATGATTTCCGATAACATTCCTTCATTGTTGCACCTGGCTGTGCTAAACACAGTTCGACGTCGTGACCGTTCGTGTTGACGGTTTTGACGGCGACGGGTATGCCGCGAAATTTGCCACTGTACACGGCTTTGGTCCAGCCCGAGGCCAAAAATTCCCGCTGGGTGATTTCGTGCATCGTATTGCAGTTGATGACGTTGGAAATGACGGCCGTCGAATTATTGCTACCGTCGATGTTGACGGATTTCGTAGACGACAGCGTCGATAATCCACCGTCAACACCCCCGGCGCCGTCAACACGATTCGCCGAATCGGAATCCGAACGGCGAGGCTGGTTGGCCATCAGGTGCCGGAGACGAGCCTCCACGTCGCCGCCGCCGCCACCGGGAGTCCGGATCGCCGCACCATTTTTCCACAACAACCACTGATCGCGATTGAGATAGAAACCGTTTTCGTACCGATTCTGCGAGAACACCAAGGGCGAACTGCCCTCCGATTCACCCTCGATCTCAACACCAACGTCCGCGACCAACACCGACCGCAAAAGGCACACGTAGCACGACGTAAACACGATAAACACGACGGCGGTGGCAACGGGGTTGAGCCGCCGCACGCCGCTGCCGCCGCGGCCCACGCCGGCACCCAAACGGCAACCGAGGAAGCGCCGCCGAAACCACCAAACCATCGTCACCCGATCAACAAACAGCACAAATCCGTGTGTCGATGCACGAATGACAATCGGGGAAATTAATCCTAACGCACGGCAACCGGACCGCACATTCGGCCAAACGAACGTACCCGTTCGAACCAGAGGCAGTTTTGGGGTTCGGTTTACGCGGGTCGAATTCGACTCCCCTGCTCTGCTGGAAAACCTGCTGCTGCGTCGACGTGGTGGGGTCGAGAACGGAAATTTAGTTTCGTCGTCGTCTTCGTCTTCGTCGTTTTTGTCTCCGATGCTGGAGTCTTCTTTCTTTCCCCTCCCAAAACAGCTGTCCTTCGCATGATTTTTCCTGTCTCACGTGGCACAATTAATTACACCGTAATTGGCACATCAATCAGATAATACAAACACACCGTTAATTCATATGATAATGATGCTCCACTGCCGAGCACACCTTTTCGCCACCATCCACTGCTCCCTTCTGTCTGTTCTCTTTCCTCTCTCTGCTTTTGCTTCGGGGAGCGGCGTTCCCTCACGCCTTGCCTGCGCGCACCTCGAAAGCGGCCAACCGGGTATGGAGCGCCAAGTGTTTCAACACTACGATTCCATAGCTTTGTGAAAAGAGTTCGGCTTTGTCGGCTTACGCGTACGGAATGTTGAAAAATTTATGCGAAAATAAGATAGGAACAAGGATTACACTATTAATCGCATAATAGCTGCCGTCTATTCATTTTAAAACTAACTAAAACCAGCATTTATCTGGGACTCGAACCATGACCATTCCACTTAAAGGAGGATTTCCACCTAACGTCAAGCTGCAGCATCTATACCCATTTGCCGCTATCTAGGCCTGTGTAGCCCTTACTTTCACCAGGCGAAGGAACACACAAATAAATTTGTTTTACACAACAAACAAGCCACGTGCCTCCTTAATAATTGAATGTAAAGTTGGTGCGCCCAAGTCCATCAGGAAGCAAGCGGTAAAGTTAAACCGGACGAAATCACGGGCGTTTTTTCCCATACATCGACCGTTTTGAAACGCAGATTTTGAACCGCAAGATGGGCGCCATCTAGTGACAGAGATATCGGTAACCTTGACCCTGGTGCATGTGGACGCACGATATTTACAGTCAGTAAGCTAATTAAGGAAGCACCTGGCTAATTTGTTGTGTAAAAAGAAATACCTTTGCGCATTCCTTCGCTTGTTGAAATCAAGTGCTACATAGAAGTAAATAACGGTAGACGGCGCTAGATGCTGCAGCCTGCCATTCGGTGAAGAGGCACCTTTAATAACCAGAAGCAGGAGCTAATGAATGGATCCACGTCCGTAGGACATGGGAGTGTCCATGTTGTAACTATCGCTTCATATTCTATTCCTTGTCACAAGGTCGTCTGGGAAAAAAGCTGTGAGTTTCGTTTCCCGGATCCAGGCCAGTTGATTCAACATCGCCAGAATCTTACAGTTTTTTTATGTTGGTTTCGTTCCTTTTTTT
>JAHWFP010072778.1:23141-35221 GCA_023313725.1 Lithobius niger | reverse complement strand
GAGAATACGATCCGGAGATCGCATAATGAGCTGGAAGCACTACAGCATCCACCTCGGCAAATTTCTGCACTACAAAAAATAAATAGACATAAATCGCTGGAAATAATATAAAGGAAAGTTGGAAATTAGCCAACAGCGAAAATCATACACTAGAAATAACGCAGTTCAGTAAGCCACCTTTATGCACTTACGTTTCGTCGGAGTGGCATGACCCGGATTCGAACCGGCTACCCAGTTCTCCCCTAGATCACTTGCATAGCGGCTTAATCGCTATGGCCCCATCCTCCACTGGTATAAAGATAACTCACTGAACCCGTTATTAAGTCATCAACAATGAAGTATGAGCCTTGTGAGTACGATTTGTCTTCCTTCTCAATTGTCAACGGTCGAGTGAATTTCGGTCAAATGGAGCCCTGGTCACGGTTGTGACCTTAATAACGGGTTCAGTGCGTTATCTTTATGCCAGTGGAGGATGTGGCCATAGCGATTAAGGCGCTATGCAAGTGATCTGGGGGCGAACTGGGTAGCCGGTTCGAATCCGGCTCATGCCACTCCGACGAAACGCAAGTGCATAAAGATGGCTTACTAAACTACGTTATTTCTAGTGTATGATTTTCGCTGTTGGCTAATTTCTAATTTTTCTTAAAGTACTACAAAAACGAATCCACCTTGTAAAGAATTTAAAGTCTATTGGTTTTCAGTCAAGATAGCTCAGTCAGCTAATCGGTTGGTGTCTGTATATGAGAGGACACTTTGGTGCTACTTCGAGCGTACGCAATGGTGAATTTTTATTTTCAAAAGATAAGAAAATCACATGACCCATCAAAAATACATTAAATCAGAGTAAACCATAGATTAGAAAAGTAAAGGTGGGCGCACACCAAAATCGACAAAATGTCGTTGCAAGACAAAACGTCGCATCCGGTGGAGAGACCCCCGTCACACGAAACTAGAAGCAGCTTCGCTTTGTTGTCATGAGACGCCTAAAGACGTTTCGCGACAACGTCATATCCGGTGTGTGGCGCACAGCTCATTCCTATGGTTTTGGAGACGTCTGCAGCATGCGGAGACAGCTTTCGACAAAATGTCCTGTCGTTTTGTCGATTTTGGTGTGCGGCCACCCTAACTAGATATCGTATCTTATTCTTCCAAGCCTATGCGGGGTCTTGGCGGTAGTTGAAGCTACTAATATACCTCTGATAATGAATGTTTTGCCTTCGAACAGCAGGGAAGCAAAGCAAAACGAGAGGAATCAGTAGCCGCAAATACCGCCCCGCAAAGGCGTGGAAGAGGTTAAGTTGCCATAATTATCTAGTTAACTTTCTAATCTATGTTATTACTCCTGGAATGATTGAGTTTTCTACTCTGAAGTAGAGCCAATCGAATTACAATAGCTTAAAATCATTTTCTCCGAAGCGAGCAGTCTGCATTAAAGACTGGCCTTGTAAGGATACACAATACACTAGTCTGAGAAAGAAAGACAAGACAACTGCCCCGACTGGGACTCGAACCCAGAGCTTCCCGTTTACTAGCCGGGCATTCTAACCACTGTGCTACCAGGGCGGGTACTGACTACAGGCTCCAGCCGAGCTAAGTAGCTGTTCAGTCTTTCTCAGTGGTGACCTAAAGATCACAAACATACATACAAGGAGGGAAAGCAACTTTGCTTCTTGGCCTCCACACTAGGCGCCGGTTCACCATTCCGATAGCGTTGCCCATATTCTAAACACAGCATCCACGTTCCAGCTTCTCCGTCATCCAATAGGCTGAGGTGGGTCACGTGATCTCGTTTTAGTTATGAAAATTAGCAGCGCCGCAGCGAAGTGTTGTTTCTTTTTTCTTAATTTACCGCTATTTTCTTTATGTTGATCGAAGATTCTAGGATGCTGCATCTAGGCGTTGAAAAGGCGAAAATGCGCCTTTAAGTCACGCAGATCTGTTTTCCTTCATGTATGTAATTCAACGTAGTCTTTGCTAATTGCAGCACATCACGCGGTAGTCACGTAACATTCACGTGAATTGAATTTACGAGACACCATTGCTTCCGATTAAAGAACGGAAGGGTGAAACCAGAAACAGATGCCGATTGTGAAAATAGTGTGTCATTTATAAATTACTTTACTGTTAGTTATTATCTGCAGCAGCTGGTGTGAAATACTAACCAGACACACACAGTTTATACCTTTTACTGTTTACGTACGTTAGCAGACGGAGAAATAGCGATAAAGGTGCGTTTTCAACCACACGTGTCTGAGTCAGGTTATAATTGTAAATGGCGCCGACATTCACCAACGTAAAAGTTGACTACATCTTTTGAGGGCCAAGCTGCATAAAGCTGCATTCGCGCCATTTCAAAAAATGTAAAATGTAAGGATATAAGCATCAGCTATACTAGAGTGATTGCACAAATCCACTGCTTCTGCTCAAACAATACTGCCCCAAAAAACTTGCCATTTAAAAGGACATTCCTCCCAGTTCCATTTTTCTCGATCCTCCACATCAAGTATTGCCCCAAAGATCTATTTACTTACCGTTAGTCAACCCCGTGTTAAAAATCCGTTTTAAAATGTGGCGTCTAGGAGATTTTATATTGAACAATAATTAACTACATGTGATTCTTTGCGCGCTTACGATAACCATGACGTTTCATCTCTGTGTGCGCATGTACTAATTTGCTAATAATTACCATGAGATTAAAAATCTAAAAGACTAATGCGGTAAAAATTAAAATTAATTATTCCAATAGATCGCAGAAGCAAAATTATATGACACTAGCCTAGAAATTTATAAATTGTGATGTTAAAATACGAGAATCATTCCGGTTTGTAACGACACGATTAATGCGTTCATGCTGGTTCGTCTATTATGCGCAATGCCAACTTTGAGACAGTAGCTGCGTTCTTCGCTGCGAGGAACGGAGCTGCTATCTCAGTTGATATTTGCGATGCTACATGCGCGGATGGCGATCAGCGCGTAGCTGTTATAATACAGGCGGAATGTTATAAGGCAGCCCGGGGGTCCCTTTAAAAGGAAATACCTTCTCCCTGTAGATTTTTCAACATTCACATAGGGCTGAGAAAACGCAAAACCGTCTCACAAGGAGAAATGAACATTTTGCGTTTTTTAAACAAATTTCTAACAGTTTTTAACATTAACCTAAAAACTGAGTCACGTATTAAAGACATTATTTATTTTATTATTTATTATTATTTCTTTATTCTTTTTTAAGACAGGCAGCAAACGGAGGATGTAAAGCCAGTGCCGTAGGGGACCCGGTGACGAATTCAACTGCTCCCCAACGCCATTATTATTATTATTTTAATTATTTATTTTGTTGGAATCCATAGCAGATATGACATTTTATACATTAAAACAAGTTTCATAACACTTTTCAGACTACAAAACGTGGTTTTTCCAAACCAAAAACTCTTTTGAGGTAAGTATGGCTTAAACATTGGCAAAACTATTTGAAGTACTGACGGCTTAAACGTTGTTACAAGACTACCAATGTTCAGCGATTTCAACGCAGCATATTAATTGAGATGAGGCTTTAATTTAATTTGGGACGTCGATCAGAATTTGATTATCTAAGTTTTGAAAAATGATTATTCAGGTGTAGCCGTAGTGACAGGGCAGGACACTAACGCTTTACCGAATCTGATCCGGATACTGATCCGGATAGAGATCAGTGGTTGACATCTAGCGGCCACGTTTTTACTGCTCGTCAAAACCATCGATTGTTGCTATAAAACGTGACTATCGTTTAAAGTGGTTTGTGCCCATGGAGTATGAACTCTCCTAGCTTGAAACGGGATGTATTTTAATCACTGAAACGAAAATTTGTATGGTTTTTTATGTGTTTATTTTTAAACCTTGACCAAACCTGAATCCAAGATGGCGACTCGTAGCTTTTCAACCTTAGTGAGTGACGCTATTTTTTCTCACTCGAAATTGTTTGTGGACTTGGGTCTTGTTTTTCGTGAAGTGGATTCGTAAAAGTGCGTTGTATTTTTCTAGTACTTTTCCGAATTTCTGGTAAAGTTTCGTATAATAGTGTTCCAACATGGTAAAAACCGTAAGTAAGAAGTTGACAAACAAATCTAAAAGTGTTTCGTGTAAGCAACTTGAAAATGGGGACAAAAACTCGTCCGTAAGTCAATGCCCTGCCAAAACAAGAACCATTGACAAAGAGGAAGCTATCCAGTTTATTTCGTGTTGTAAATGTGAAGAGAGTGTGTTTTTTCCTAATTCTGGCATCACAGAGCCCTTTGATCAAGTCGAGCTGTTGGGTGTGATTTTCGTGTGCAGAAACTGCAAGCTTGAAAGCAGAGTGGCTGCTATGACTGAAAGTGTTAAAAATCTGATTGATGATAAGGCGAAGTTGGAGGATTTCTTGAAGGATTCTGAACAAAAACTAAAAGCTTTGCAGGAAGCCACTGAAAAGAAGCTTAAGGAGACACAAAACCAACTAGAAATTAAGGATAAGGAAATCACTGAGTTAACTGCTCACTTGTCAAACCTAGCTCCTAACTTGGATGATTGGCCCAAACTTGGAAGTTCTACAAACCCCCACAAGACGACTTATACTGCCATGCTATCCAGTAGACCCACCAGCAAACAAATTGAAGGGAGCAAAAATAAAGAGATAAAACCTAGACTGGTAACTACTGAAGACTGCACTAGGTATATGGCATTTGAGCTAGCAGAGAGAGAGAGGAGGAAAAGAAATATGGTTTTTTACAATATTGAAGAAAGTTTTGAGGAGGAACCTAGCGTAAGAAAAGAGCATGACAAGAAAGTAATAACTGATATACTCCAGAAGCTTGAGGTGCCAGATGTAAAACCACAGGATGTAATGAGACTTGGTCCTCGTAAACCTGGATTTATTAGGCCAATCCTGGTAAAGGCTGGGAACCAGTTGGAGAGAGATGCTGTGTTGGCAAGGGCTTTTAAATGTCGTGACATCAGGTTTGGAGAAAAGCAGGTTGGTATTTCCCCAGACCGCACTCCAGCAGAAAGGCAAGAAGCGAGAGACCGAAGAGAGGCTGCTGAAGATAGAAAAAAACAAAAGCCAATTGCAGAAAGCACGTCTAGTCAACCTGCGACGAAGCAAAGTGTGAACACTGAACCATCCTCAAAGAAAGATTGACTCTCACTTGCGCTTATTAACTGCCGTAGTATCAAAAATAAGGGCATCAGGCTTTTTGATCTTGTGCATGACCTAAAGCCCAGTATTATTGTTGGTACGGAAACGTGGCTTAACAATGATATTAATGATAAGGAGATTGTGCCACCAAATTACCGCGCTTACAGAAAAGATAGATCGGAACATGGGGGTGGTGTTATTATTATGGTGCAAAAGTCCTTGTCCAGTGGTAGTGTGGACGACTCTGGCGATAACAGTGAAATTTGTTGTTGTACGGTTAAGGTGAATGGTTGGACCCTTGGAATTGTAGCTGCATATAGGCCTGAAAGTGATGTGGATATCTTTAACAACATCCTTCATTATACTACTAAACTTCAAGAAAGAGTTGACAATATTGTTATTGCTGGTGACTTCAATATCAGGGGTTTTGATTGGGCCACTGGCGAGATCTTGCAAAATAAGAATTTTTCTCATGAGTTCCTGGATTCTGCGTTAACTATGATGGAACTGTCTGGGACGGAGCAAATCGTGGACAAGCCAACTCGTATCTTCAACAGTACTATGAGCATACTCGATCTTATATTTACTGATATTTCTCATCCTTTGCAGGTGGAGGTGCTGCAGAAATTTAGTGATCATCAAATTGTGTTCGCTTCCTTTGATTCAAAGACTTTTTCATCGCAAAATAGTATTGAGTTCGACAGGTGGGACTACAAGCTTGCGGATAAAGCTAAGCTTCTTCAGCTCTTGGAAGTTAGCTATAATGAATTTGTTTCGCAAAATGTTGGTCTGGACGAGTTAGTCGACTGCTTTTTGAATGACCTGAACAGTGCTGTCGAATTGTCGGTGCCTAGGAGGCGTGTGAAAGTTTCTACAAACACTTGGATTTGTAAGGAAACAAGGAAATTAATGAACAAAAGATCGAGAATTCGTAAATTGCTGAAAGGTAATTACTCACCTGATCACCTCCACCAACTTGAAGAAATTAGTAGGGAAATTGTGGATAAAATGACTGAAAACAGAGAAACCTATGTTGAAAAGCTCTGCAGTGATTATGCAAGGAAGCCAAAAAATTTTTGGAACTACATTCGTAACTTCAATGGAAATGAATCTGCTGTTTCTCAGTTAATGGTGGATGGTGTGTGCATTGTCGATAACAAACTTATGGCAAATACTCTCAATGACACCTTTGCAAAGAATTTCTCCACTCTCGATGAAACTAGCCCTCTTCCTCTTTTTAGCATTGATCTCCCGGACGAAATCAATGATGTAAATGTGTCTTACGAGGGCATTTTGAACCTTATCATAAATCTTGATAGTGCAAAATCTCCAGGCCCTGGTGGGGTGCCGGTTACTGTACTTAAACTTTCTGCTGAAGTCAGTGCTAGATACATTGTTTTTATCTTTAATAAGTCTATCAGCAGTGGTTACGTGCCGCTCAAATGGCGGACTGCATCTGTTGTGCCCCTGCATAAAAAAGGAGACAAGCAAGACCCAAACAACTATCGCCCTATTTCTCTCACATCTAATATCTGCAAAATGCTCGAACATATTGTTGTTAAGCATTGTCTTTGTTATTTACTGAAGAAAAATGTGCTTCGGGAAAATCAGTTTGGATTCAGGGAGGGGGCCTCTACTGATCTTCTTTTGGTTGAACTTGTCCACAAAATTGCTGAAGCAGTTCAGGGGGGAGGACAGGTTGATATTGTTAGCATGGACCTGGAAAAAGCTTTTGATAGGGTCCCTCATGCTTTGCTTATTCATAAGTTGCGTGGGTATGGACTTGGTCACATGGCTGATTGGTTTGCCTCGTTTTTAAGTAACAGAACTCAGTGTGTGGTTATAAATGGAGTTGCGTCAAGTAGGCAAAATGTGCTCTCAGGAGTTCCACAAGGTTCTGTGTGTGGACCTTTTCTTTTCATTGTGTACATGAATGACTTGATGGATATTATTGGTAATGATGGGTCGGCTTTTGCTGACGATAGCACTTTGTTAAGGAAAGTCTGCACACATCTTGATGCTGTTACTCTCCAGACTCTTATCAATCGTGTTAGTAATTGGTGCTCCACTTGGGGAATGGGTATACAGCCTCTCAAATCTGCAGTTATGTCGATTACTCGAGCGAAAACTCCAGTGATTTTTAACTATAATGTTGGAAGTGAAAACCTGCCTCGTGTTACTGAGATGAAAATCCTAGGAGTTACCCTAAATAACACCCTAAATTGGGATACCCACATAGGTAACATTGCAGGTCGTGCTTCAAAGCAGTTACGCTTTTTGAGTAGGATACTCCGTGGGTTCACTACACCTACCAAACTCACAGCATACAAAACCATGGTCAGGCCTATGCTGGAATACGCTGCTGCTGTTTGGGATCCCTACCAGCATTCTTATGTGGACAGGTTAGAGGCCGTGCAAAAGAGAGCTGTTAGGTTTATTGGGAACGATTTTAGTTCCTTTTCCAGTGTTAGTTCAATGGCAGAAAACCTTAGCCTACAGTATCTGTCTGAGCGTAGAACTAACATTAGGCTTACTCTTCTTCACAAAATTGTGCATGGGAATACCATCATTAATGCTGAAGATCGGTTGGCTAGGCCATACTTTTATGGCAAAAATGATCACGATTTTAAACTTCGGGTTTGGCAGCCAACAACTGACTTCTTCAAATACTCCTTCTTCCCTAGAACTGTCACAGATTGGAATAACCTGCCGAAGGAGTGTGTGAATAACTTTAAACTTTCTGACTTTAAATCCTCTCTTGGGAGAGTGGCTTGATGAAGGCGTTTGTGTTTTTTGTGTGTTTTTATTTGTTTTTTTTATAGTTTGAGATGTACATCTGTACATTATTTTTAATTTAATTTAATTTAATCTAATTCCTTTACAACTTTCTGTGAAAAATCCTGTTCCGTACTCCCTCCCACTTTGGCCGTCTGAATGGACTAGCCCAGTCACGTGATGCGCACGTCACGGCAAACAGCCTTGGCGCGTTGTTTAGTATGTACCACACTGTGTGTAAGTGCGTAATGGTTGGGGTTTTGCGACTCCAACGGCGAATGAACGCTGTTGACAACGAAGGGCAACGGTTGACAGTACGGTTTTAGTGGTAGGTAAGCCTTTGGTCTCCTCAAAGATCGCGGATTCAATTCCGGCTCAGGCAGTCTGGCATTAAATCCAAAAGGCAATAGAAATAGTTTTGCATCTGCATTTATTCATCAGGTAATAGTTCAAGACAAACGGGATTAATCAAAGCTTCGAAGTTGAATTGCCGTTTCCGTGTCTTTTTCTCTTTTGAAGTTCATAAAGACTTACCTGCCATTGGTCAATCTGAGTGCGAGGTCAATGTGCTATGAAAAATATGACCTGTTACGAATTGATCCAACCAACGCCTACCGACTGGCTTAGGATTGGTTCCCATAGCGAGGGACGATCACATCAGTCCAGTCAGAACATGCCGTAAAGGGAAAAGTTTCATCACTTGCAATCTGCTTCCTCGTGTTTGGGAGATTTTGTGATTATTTGGTGCCCCAAGGTGAGATTAGGATAACCTCCGAGAACCAAATTTATATTTAACACAATTCAGAACTATTCCAGTTTATTTATCTTCTGCCAAGTCATATCGCACAATTAACACATAATTCCTTTGTTGTCTAACGTACCTTTATTTGATTTCACTACACAGAGCTTTGGATTTCTTCAACTTCCCCTGGAAGAAGTGTGTCCTCCACTAATTTAGCACATTCATTCTCTTGAAATGTCTTAAAAACAGTTAAGATTCTATGTTTAGTGACGTAACATTACAGGGTTATACTAATGTAGTGAATTTTTCTACTGTTTCTACTTATCCTGTAAATTAATGAATGCTTGTACCCACGTGTAGATATGGTGACCATAACCAAACTGAACACGCGCTTCACTCAGCCAATCTATATTTATAGAACAATACCTGTAAAATGTTTTGTGCATTGCTGGTTAGACACTACTAACATTAGGGATGCACCGAATATTCGGTATTCGGCCTATTCGCCAAAAATTCAAGTATTCGGTATTCGGGCGAATACTGATTTTGGCCGAATAGTGATATTCGGTATTCGGCCGAATACTGGTTTTGGCCGAATAGTGACATTCGGTTTTCGGCCGAATAGTGTTAAGATTTGTTGGTATTCGGCCGAACATTTTTTAGTATAAATTTATGTAATTGTGTGAATGTAAGAACGTGTAGCTAAGCATTTAGTTTTTGGTTTGTGAGGAATTGTCTTCTGACATTTCTAAAAGATGGAAAAAATGATCAAATATGTTTAAAATTACAGGTATTCGGTCAAGTACTCGGCCAAATAATTCGGTATTCGGCCAATTCGGCCATTATTCGGCACAGAATCGAATAATTCGCTATTCGGCCGAATATGTAAATTGTTTGGTAACGAATATTCGGTATTCGGTAGTTTAACTATTCGGTTGTATATTCGGTATTCGACAACTTAAGTATTCGGTTGTATATTCGGTATTCGGCAAATTTTGTATTCGGTGCATCCCTAACTAACATAGGACATCACTACTGCTATCGTCTCTGTACTCAACTGCTGGTATTACCTGCAAGTCTATGTCGGACGGGGTCACAGAACGTCTGACACTCCTCACTTCTGCACAGAAGTTCGGTGTTGTGCCAGTGCTTTCTTTACATCACACTGAGGGTTGCAAGCAGCTACATGTTCAACCGAGTCGTGCACTTGTTGTCGCTGTCCAAATGGCAAGTTTTCATAAGCGTGATGCATTGTAGCTGTTTGCAGTACCAACTGACTACGAGAACCCATTAAATTTTTGCGACTCTTCGTTGGTCAGGAACCCGTAAGACGGCAGGATATTGGCCGCTTTCTGGTGAGCCAAGTTTGAAACACTCGTGAGTGACTAGCTTGAGATGCCCCAATAACTGCAACACTTTCGCCGTTGGTCAAAGTCTTTCTTAGGATATTTCTACCATGCGAAGGAATTGCTTGCGGTCGCTGTTAAAAAGACTGTCTTAAGATACGTCATTCTGCTTGAGTAGTTTCTATTAACGTGTATTAAAAGACTTCCATGAGATGCTTCACTTGTTTGGGTAGAGTGGTCAAGGCGACGGTTGCAACACACGAGATGGACACCAGGAGGAGCGTGCGACATTGTCGCCTAGCCACTGACCAGCAAAAGATGGCGATTCAGTAATGACATAGGTTTCAAAAAACAAAACCAGAATTATGAGCAGTCATAATGAATGGACGCGCATCCCACTTATTCCGGGTGTGTTTGAAGACATCCAGCATATTTTTACTGAGCAGGTGGTTACGTTGGGCTCGCGACTGTCTTTAAGGGAGCGTTTATGCAATGAGACCTTCTCGCTCGCCAAACGCTATTTGCTAGTCAACCGTTATTTATTTACGATTAGAAATGAATGCAGTAATACTTTCAAATTAAATGTAACATGAAAAACAACACGGATAAAGAACAATGGGTAACAGAAATCTTAAACACTGCTACAACATTGTTGCAATTTCACCCTATTTCCAAAATTTGCTATAATAATAATAATAATAAAAGAAATTTACCACGATAAGTGGTCGGCTGCGGAAGGGCTGTCAGCCGCTAACACCGCACCGTGGAAAAGTAGGACGGTGATTAAGAAAACTGCTAAGACGATCTCTTAAGGAAAGGGGACAGGTCTTCCAACAACAATTCGTTACGAAAAACACTTAAAGAACTAGCACAGACTGTTTTAGAACGTAGGGCATTCCAAACGCATACTACGCGAACTGCAAACAATTTTTTTCTGCAGTCGAGACGAGAGCCCTGAACAGCAAGCTTCCAAAGATGACCCCTGGTTATACGAGTTCGTTGCGCAAGATCGAAGAGAGGTAGATCAATAGAAATTAAGTTATGTAAAATTTTAAACGTTAAAATAAGATCGAAGCGCATCTACGAAGTTCCAGAAGCTCAAGACCCGATCGAGAAAGACGTTCAATGCGATTTACATCGCGAAGACCGGGCAGCCTTTTCGTAAATTTTCTTTGAACTGATTCAATTAAATCGATGTCCTTAGCAAGATAAGGGGACCAAACAGGAGTTGCATACTCAAGCACAGGGCGCACAAACACTCGAAAAGCCCAAATTTTCGAGGTTGCATTATCAGACGTGAAACATCTGTTCACTATAGCCAGACGACGGAAAGCCGAGGCACAGACCCTACGACAGTGAGCTATTCTCGCTCAAAGAACAGCTTCTAGCAGTAGTCGGACGACAACTGAATAAATAACTGCTCGAAACGAGAAATTTCAAAATCAAACATGGTGTCCATTTCGGGATCATCGAGTCGAAGACAAACCATCGAATGCTACAATGCAGAAATCAGTCCATCGTCTTGTACTGCAGTAAAAACCCTTTCTTGCTGTAGTAAATCGACGCTGTCATGTTTCACGCATCGTACGTCGTGTCGCGAGGAAAAGATCTGCGTCCACGTTGTTGCCATGGTTACTACGCATAGACAACTCGAAAGCCGCATTCTCCGGTAAAAGCGAGAAGCAGCCAGCTGATTTAGTATTAACCAAGTAAAAGATAGTGAGCAAGAAACCTGTCGTTGCGTAAACCCGCCCTTACTGTGTTATCAGGCAACACGCGCACACCCTTCTTAACTTGTACTGAGCATTCCACTTGTGCAATGTGAATACCGATATTTTGGTAAACAACCATGCAAAACTCTTCTCGAATCCATCAGCAATCCCACATTTTACGCCCATTTTAAGTTTGCATGGTAAACAACCATGCAAAAACTCTTCTCGAATCCGTCAGCAATCCCACATTTTACGCCCATTTTAAGTTTGCATGGTAAACAACCATGCAAAAACTCTTCTCGAATCCGTCAGCAATCCCACATTTTAAGCCCATTTTAAGTTTGCATGGTAACCAACCA
>JAHWFP010072778.1:2439-13481 GCA_023313725.1 Lithobius niger | reverse complement strand
ACGCAAAAAGCCCGGAGCTTCCCCTCCTCCTAATCTTTCCTCCATGCGTTGCCCCATATGCTTTTAGGGCTTGTTTACGCAACGACAAATTTCTCGCTTACTAGCTTTCACTTGTTTAATACTAAATCTGCTGGCTGCTTCTCGCCTTTACCTAAGAATGTGGCTTTCAAGTTGTCTATACGTAGTAACCATGGCAACAACGCGGAGGCAAATCTCCTCCTCGTGCCTCGCGACATGACGTACGATGCGTGGAACATGACAGCTTCGATTTATGACAACTAGAAAACAATTTTTACTGCTGCGCAAGACGACGGACAGATTTCTGAATGCCGGTATTCGATGATTTGCCTTCGATTCGACAACCCCGAAATGGATGCCATGTTGGATTTTCAGTCTTCTGTACGTCGCAACGACTATTGCAACGACTTTGTCCGTCCGTCCGTCCGTCGCTTTTTTTCAACTTTGCAACGGTACCAGAAATTGACGACTACTGTTTACAACGTTCGATTCAGTGTCAAAAGTTAGTTAAATAACTTGGCAAATTAAAACATCGTTGCCTCCTTATAGCTAATAAATAATAACATTTCATCGTCGAATTGAAATCCTTAAGATTTGTGTTAACTCAGCCGTAAAAACAAAAACATTTTTGCTTCGTTTAAAAGAGTCTTGTCGCATTGTTGCATGAATAAATAGGCTTACGATCGAACCAAATTCTCCATTAGGCCTATCTGCTACACGAAACTAAAACTGCCGTTAAAAAAATTAGGCCTAAAAAATGAAAATTAGATCTAAAATCACGTTACCATGGCAGCGTCAATAGTTGCTACGAGTCGCTGCTGCAGCGTTTCTCCTGTCCCTTCCCTACTACCACTGATCTATATTACGCTACGTTGCGCATTACGTTGTAACACTGTAATTGTGTGCGCGGAGGCATACCGTGTTGCAAAAATGAATAGGCTTACTGTATACAATCCAAATCTCCGTTAGTTGCTACTTACGAAATTAAACTTGTAAATTAGGCATAAACGCTGACAATTATGCCTAAAACGTAAAATTAGCTTAAAAGCTAACACATTTGTAACGGGCAATTCTGATGGTTACTGTTTTTAGATTATTCAATAGAGATAGCTGTTGTAGTGCATGACAGAGGTGTGCGCCTCAACATTGGAAGTGGAGGAACTGTACAGAAGACCAATGCGACTAGATAGTCGCTGTACCCCCTTGTTAATTCTCGCTGCGAGTTGCTATTTATTCTGCCGTCGTTTGATCACTGCTAGAAGCTGTTTTTTTTCAGCGAGAATAGCAAATTTTGGAAAGAAAGTGAAATGGCAACAATGTTGTACCAATGCTTAAAATTACTGTTGCACTTTGTTCTTTATCCGTGTTGTTATTTATCACACACGGCGATAGCCGTGTATATGTATGATTGAAGTCCTCTCTCTCTCCAGCAAAACTAAAACTATTAATTTCTCCGTTTCTATTCAATATATTTTGACCAAACTTGGCCAAATAGTAGATAGCAACTTTTCCAAACTTTACACCAACTTTTATGCAATTCCGTGCAAGCCTAAACGTAGGAAGCCACACGTAAATTTGAAAACTGTTCACTTGTTGTTGTTGTTGTTCTGCTTCTTGGCTGACACGGTTTCAGAAAAAACTGCTAACCTACCTAAAATCTGAAACATGATCTGAGCCAGAAATTTCCCTGGGCTTCAACCTTACAGCGACCACTTTTTTAATTGGTCGATCCATTCCGGAGTTACGGGACCCTTAAACGATCATTTTGATTGTTTTACATTGTTTTAACCATCGTATTTAGGGAACAATGCCCGTAAAAAAAGGTACAGGAATTACAAACAAAAACGTCAGGGGGATATACGATTAAATTTTCACTTGTTAAAATGAACACGGATAAAAATTGATGATTTTTAATTGAAATAATAAAATGTACAATTGAGAAAATATCTGTTTAGGTGCTGTTGTGCTTTACCAATCATTTATTCAAAACGTAAAGCACAACAGCACCTAAACAGATGGAATTTTCTCAATTGTACATTTTATCATTTCATTAAAAATCATCAATTTTTACCCGTGTTCAACAAGTGAAAATTCAATCATATATCCCCCTTTTTTTTACGGCACACTTGACGTTTTTGTTTGTATTAATTTGTTGTCTATTACCGCATTCATTTAACAGAAACGGGAAATTAATCGTTAACAAATAACGGTTGCCTAGCAAATAGCGTTTGGCGAGCGAGAAGGTCTGTTGCGTAAACGCGCCCTTATACTTCCAAATATTTTATATAAAAAAAATTGATTTATATATTTCTTTTAATCATGAGATCACCAACCAAACGCACTTTTTAACAGAAAAGCGTCCAGTTTCAGATAACGCATCAACAATCTTTAAAGTGTTAAAACAATATAATTTATTGTAAAATGTCGCAACCCTTTATCTCGGAGTTTAATAATAAACAAAATTAATCAACACAATTCAAGTGGTGCCCGATAACCCTATCACTTTATAATCTTATCATTTCATTAAAAAAAAATACGAAAAAATATCACTATTGATACAATTTGTTTACAAAAAAAAACCGTCAAAGCGGAGTAGCCATATTAGCCTCCTAAACTAAAAAAAAAAATGATATTATCATCATTTTGTTAACTACCTTCCTCCTCGTCAGGTTGCATAACAGATTACGGTCGTGGCTGCTGCGTACGATATCACCCACGCGTATTAGTAGCATATTACAAGGTCTTTGCGCGTGCTAGGTCAAGGTTAGGCAAAATGGATAACCGCAAGGTGTACCGGACAGTAAGATAATGTGCATCTGCAAAATAAACCTGGAAAAAGAAAAGGGGGAGGAGTAGGGTGGGAACTACTTCCTCGAAATGTTTCAAAATTTAGGTTTACATTAATTAACAATATATCCCTGCATAAAGCATTATTGTATGCGCGGCCTATCTTGAGTCCTGGAAGTATTTTACGAGCGACTACGTCTTCCTGGAGGGGGCGGCTTTAATTGACGGCCGCCATTGTTTTTGTAACCATCTTGGATATCAACAAGGCAGTCTGCTGCCAAAAACGTACAATCGATTATCTGTGTTCGTTCTGCGACGAACTCAAGATAGGCTGCGCACACTTTAAGGGAAGCAGTCAATGAACATTTCACAGGATGGTCCTGCAGTGCTACATGGCCGGAGAACACCGTGGTTGGACCATCGTAATGTACAGAGCGCGCATCCAGGATATGGTTTCCACTCCAAGGAATCATTCACTACGTTTACGTGGCTACAAGAAAGCGTATTTTAACGATGCGCTTTGAAATGAGCATCATAAATCGGCACCTGTTTACAAGACGCAAGACCGCGATTAGGGCCATTCCGCTAGCGAAGGCGATTTAGCCAGGTGCGATCAGAAAACCCTTCCTACCTGCCCTCCCTATGGCAAACAGTGGGCACGTTCCATGCTGCTCTACCCCATGAATGTAGTACACTAGGTCAGCTTAGACCCAAGTAACCAAACGTAATCAAGTCTTATTAGTCTTCCTAGTCATGTACACTTATTTTCAGTTTATTTGTCTAAAATTCTAGTGGTACCAGCATAAATTACGAGGGTGCCGTAACTGTGTCCACCATCTTTACCAGGCGTTCACCAACGTCTCAATGCGAGTGCGAGTGTTTACATAAGCAAAGACGATGCGATTCAGACTGCGGATCCACCACCGTGAAGCGCTTTGGAAGAAAGCGCCATGAACGGAGAAAGAGCCACGAACAGGTGTACACGGAGGCGACACGGACACGATGCGCATCCCTCTGAAGAGCTTCGAAGTGGTCATGTAAACGTCGTGTTTTGTCCTGCCTTCCCTCACATAGGTAGTGGAAAAGAAAAGTTCCCACTACACTTAAGCCCAGTTATACACGTAGTTGTAAACAGTGGCTCCAAGGCAAAAAATGGCAGACTTAATCCCTGCCTCACTAACACAGCCGTGTACCTGCAATCGCTGTATATTACCTTGTCTACGATAGCGCAGAACGTTCCGTTCAGTTGGTTTTACGGAAAAACCACGCCTCTTTTTTTTTTTATCCCAGAACGCAGTGCTTACAGAACGATGGAATTCTGCTCCTCGAGCCTATTTTCTTTTGGTTCCGTGTTCCGACGATCCAATGCACATCTTTGCCACTGCCGATACTTAATTGAAATCGGGCGAAGTATGCTTAAATGTACACTACCATAAGTTCGTTCAGCTAAGCGGTAATCCACTCAACGTGAAATGCTAGGCAAGTGAGCGAATGGACCGTGTCCAGTTGTTCCTCGTGGGGAGGTAGAGCCTGGTTAGAGGGCGCACGCTTCATTTAAAAGAATTTATACTGCCGTTCTGTGCTAACTTGGACGGGAACATATTTGTTCCGTTCTGTTCATTCTATTCAGTTTTCAGCTTCCCGCATTATCGTAGACCTAGGGACCCGGCTAGCAACAGCCAAGGTTGGCAGCAAAGATTCAACTAGTTGGATGTTCATCCTTGTCAAATCCTATTGTTTGGGGGTCAATTAGAAGACTTTTTTCCATGTAGGTATGGTAACTGTTGTTGGGAGTATGGTAGACAATTACGTGCGTGTTAAGACCAACATACACATAGCTGTTGATCCCACTCCAACAGCGATCACCATACCTTGAAGGAGAAAAGGGGTGTCTGCTAATTGACCCCCAAACAATTATAGCAGTTGACAGTGACAAACATGCATCCAGTTGAATTGTCTTTGCTGTCAACCTCGGCTGCTGCTAGGAATACAGCGACTGTTAAGACCACATAGCTGTTAGTGAGAAAGGATTGAGTCGCCCTCCTTTTGCCTCGGTACTCAGTGTTTACAGCTATGTGTATGCCAGGCATTAAACCCCCGAGGGGATGACTTAATCCATTCCTCACTAATAGCTGCGTGTACCTGCAGTCGCTGAATGGCTATCAACAGACGAGGTTGACAGCAAAGATTCAACTGGTTGGATGTTCGTCACTCTCTACTCCTGTTGTTTAGGGGTCAATAGAAGACATCCCTTTTCTCCCTCAAGGTATAGCGATCGCTGTTGGAATGCAGTAGATCGCTATGTGTATGTTGGCCTTTAAGGCCGGGATACATGCTGCTGTAGACAGCGGTACCGAACCAAAAGGGGGGTTTGGGAGGGCAGGTGACTAAATCCCTCCCTCACTAACAGCTCCGTGTATCTACAGTTAGCTAGCAGCAGAGGTTGACAGCAAAGAAGATTCAGCCAGCTGGATAATCGTCGTCAAATCCTATTGTTTGGGGATCAATTAGAAGACACCCCTTTTGTCCCTCAGGCATGGTGGTAACTGTTGGAAGGTGGCCAACAGGTACGTGTGTGTCGGCCTTTAGGCTCTTTGGCTAGCCTATTTAGCACATGAGCGCATGTCATCGTAAATATCAACATACAATGCGTAAGGAAAAGGGTAAAAATTAGAATTTCGCCGTTTTCATACGATTTAACTTTTTTTGCGATGCATAGTAATTACGAAAAAAACAAAACATTTTAACCACTGATCTTTATACACATGACACTGCGTGGTGTCAGCAGATAATTATGTTGTGGGGAGACTTTACAAGAATCTTGCACTTAAGTCGATAAAAAAAAATGTAAGTTAACACTGAAATTAACTTTTCTTAACCCTTCCAGTTCCAACGACCAGTTGGACATAATTTGAATCTTCGTCACTCGCCCACCTTTAAGTGAAGATAGAGCCCGTGGACGAGAAATAAAAAAAAAATCTGCAGATTTTAATGAATTTGAGTAAAAAAAAATCTTTTTATCTGGAAAATTCGTGAAAATCTGTAGATATGCAGACTTATCTGTGGATCTGGCAACACTGTGCCAGGAACCAGGATGCACAAAACTGAAATTTCTATCCAGTCCGTCGGCCTTGGTTTAAAGAACCGAAACTTTGTTACTCCTGAAAAGTTGCTTGCGGTTGCTTACCTTTTCTGGTTTACTTTGACCAATAGCAGCGCGAGTGGTATTTTTCGCAAATATTTGTTTGCTTAAAAAAAAAAAATGATTTCGGCCGTCATGTAATAAAAATCCGCACAGGTTTTTTTTTTTATTAAACAGAACGGTAAGCCTGTCGGCTCAGCAGAGTTAAATAAATACAGATGCAAACCTATTTACGTTGCCTTATGGACTTAAAATATCAGACTGCCTGAGCGGGGATTTGAACCCAAGACCTTTGAAGCCAAAGACCGAGGTCCTATCGCTAAGCCATACAGCTCAGGGTCAAACGCAGGGTATATACTCGAGTACAAGATTGTTTTACTTGCCTAAACCAGCACATACAGCACATACAGACTCGAAAGAGACTCGTGCTTCTCACTGTAATTCGTACTTAATGTACTTACTTACTGTATTAAATTATTATTATTATTATTATACTGCATGTTCACTGAATACTGAACATGTAGTATGGGTAGCTATGGTTTGTGACCTCGATTCACGTTTGATATAAGGGGCCGTTTACGCAACAAGTCATTCTCGCCCGCCGAATGCTATTTGCTAGTCAACCGTTATTTATTTATGATTAGTTTCCCGTTGCTACTAAATGAATGCGGTAATAGATAACAAATTGTATGAGTTATAAATAAGGTTAAAAACGGGACAGAAAGCCAATTGGGCTCGATAAGTGTTAAATAAATACGGATGCAAACCTATTTACGTTGCCTTTTGGACTTAAATGTCAGACTGCCTGAGTGGGGAATCGAACCCACGACATTTGCAATCAAAGGCCGCAGTCCTAACCGCTCAGCCATTCTGACATGGCCGTATAAATAACAACACGATAAAGAACAAAGAACTGCAGTAATTTTAAACATTGCTACAGATTGTTGTCATTTCACGCTATTTCCAAAATGTGCTATTCTCCCTCAAAGTACAGTTTCTAGCAACGATCAAACGTCGGTAGAATAAATATCTTCTCGCAGCGAGAATTCAAAATCCCACATGGCGTCCATTTCGTGGCTATCGAATCGAAGACAAACCATCGAATGCCGGCATACAAAAAACAGTCCGTCGTCTTGTACTGCAGTAAAAACTGTTTTCTTGTCATAAATCGACGGTCAAATGTTGCAAGCATCGTACGCCGTGTCACGAGGCACGAGGAGAAGATCTGCGTCTGCGTCGTGGCCATGGTTACTAATACGCATAGACAACTCGAAAGCCGCATACTCCGGTAAAGGGGGGAAGCAGCCATCAGATTTAGTATTGATCAAGTAAAAGCTAGTGAGCGAGAAACTGTCGTTGCGTAATCGAGCCATCGCCTGTGCACCTTGCAAACAACGTTTGAGGGCAACCAATACCGCCATATCAAGGCTGACGTCACGCACATAAAAGTGCAAGTATGAAAAATTCGCGCCAGAGAAAAAGATTGATGATACCAGCGTATATCACGCGAGCCCCCCCCCCCCCCCCCCGCTTTCCCCACATCCTTTCAGGGCGGGGTAACTGAACGAGATATGATTCTGTTGTGGGTTTGTTGTCATAGAAATTTCAATACATCGACCGACGAATTTTCTCTCTTAACGGTGTGCGAAATTAAACATAAAAAATGACAAACGGGCAGGTAGTTAGTGTGACAGTTTTCAAGTGACACTCGGTCAAGGTCATAAAATAAATTGCCCTACAGCTCGAAATCAATCGGCTGTGGTCAAAACTGTAAACAAACAGTGACAGCACGCACCAAGGTGATGTCAAAATAATGTAAACTTTACAGTTCAATATGGTAGTTAACCGGGTTCAGCTCAAATTTAGGGTTGGTAAAGCAAAACAAAACAAAAATTTGTTCCACCAAGGCATGAGAGAAGCCCCTCCAACGCCCCTCCTAAAATAATACCCAACTTTTTCGTACCAAACTTCTTGAAAATATTTTACGAGAAAACACAAACATTGAATTATCAAGAAACGAGAATTATCAAGAAAAATAAATACGGCCGCAAACCAATTTACGTTTGGCAGTCTAAAAAAATCCGATTTAAATAAAAACAAGATGCACTACACTGCACCAGTAATTCGACGTGTTGCTTGGTACAGAAATGCTGAAGGAGGATAGAAAATTAATATGCGATTGACGTATGCAGTTGGAAAGGCAGCATAAACTCCGGACACTACCATACATTCGGAATGCGTGGTGCACTGAAACGTATACATATTGCATATCACATATAAAAAAAAAACCGTCTCCTAACTTTTGCTATTGCGATACGGCAAATGAGCGATCACGCGATCATGTTAGAAACGGCCAGATAAGGATTTCTCATCTGACGCTATTATTTTTGTTAAAAAAAAACCCTGAAAATTTCGTTTCTTTACAGCTTCCCGTCCTTTTCGTTCTTTTTCATGAGGTTTTAACACTTTTTTTTAAATCCGACGATAAAATAACACACAAAAATGTCATACCACAATTTCATGTAGCTAGCTTTTGTTTAAGCTTTGCTGCTTAGATTTTGTTATATGCTGGGTTTACTGCAAGTTTAAAGAAACAATCAAGTTTAAACAATCAAGTTTAAACAATCAAGTTTAAACAATCAAGTTAAAAAAAAAAAAGACAAAAATTTCGCTCCCCCCTCCTCCTCCACGCACGCCAGTCTTACACGCAATTAGCGACATTTAAGGCTAAACTAACGCTGCTACTACTTAGCACAGACTTATTCATTCTAGAGTTGCGCTTTTCAAATCGTGTTTTTTTTAACGCCAAAAATTGTTCATCCATACGACATACCTTTGCTAGATGTACTTCTTCCATGCTTCAATACTGTACTCCCACAAAACGAAGTTTATGGAGATTATTCCCCTGTAGTTCATAACAGTTGGCGCTGTTTATTTCTTCCGGCCGCCTACCATAAGTACAACGCAGTTTCGTCTCCAAACCCAAACGATCCCGAAGTTTTTCTCGGAAAATCTAGCCTCTAACCGACCCTCGACCCGTATTTCGCCGTCATTTTTAAACATTGCCACTGCAATTTTAGGCCAAAATTTTCGAAAATAACACGTGTAACGCTGACGTCACAACACAGTATGTACTATGGACGACGGTTTCGCGTTGACAGACCTCGTTGGAGGGTACCACTTTGTTTTTTCTAATTAGAAAATCTGTGAAATCCCTAGTGTTTTAATATTTTACACTGCAACTGTCCCACTCACATACTTGAATTTCGTCGGATCAGAATTGAACAAATGTGTCTGGTTTTTGAGGAGATATCGCTGACATAAATCGGCTACCCCCGTTTTTTGGCCACAACCGCATTAATTCGACGTGTGACACGTCGAATTAAAAAAAGGAATTATACACGATTTTTATCCACTCTTTTTTTTTTTTAATTAATTTTGACAAGCCTTATGTCAGCCGAAGCAATTAATGCTTGTATGGCTGAACCGGCTCAATTTTGAACTTTGCCAGATTTTTTTAGGGAAGAAGAACTCTGGTAAAGGGAGGTGCCAGCCCGGGGATTCGAACCGGGAAACCTCCGATCATCGTCAGGGCCGAAAGATTGTCCAGAATTAGCCAGAATACATCCCATAGCCGCTGAAGGAGCATGGTAACCTCTCACGCTACCCTGGCCGGAGCATGGTAGCCTCTCACGCTACCCTCTGCTTTTGTATTAGTTTATGGAAATACACAGTAATAAATGAAGTACTAAAACTTGACCAATTAGACTTTTTTAAAGGACAGTCTCTCACCTTATTCAACCACTCTCATTGTGGCCTACCGGCAGTTCTCGGGTTTTGACCAGCGTCAACCCACGAGCCCTCCTGGCACAAAGTCGTTTCAAATGGTTAAAAAAAAAACAACAACAACAAAGATGGGGACACTTTGACTGCAATTGGACGGCCGACTGGCCGTGGCCTCCTTTTTATTTCCGTTCCTACTCTTTTTACGTAAAAGTCTAGGCTTTAACGAGAATTCCTGACTTTAAAGCCGAAAGCTTAAAATAAATACCGAGTGAATAAGGAAGCGATGGAGCCCACTGCTTGAATTTGAAGAAGAGCAAGCGGGTTTAAATTTAACGAAACATGGTGTGAGGATCGCGTGGTTGGTTGAATGGCTGGTTAGTCGGAGATGTTGTACTGTAGTTTGGCGGCAGGCCATTTTAAGAACGCTTTAAAGGCACACTTGCGGAAAAGCTGACAACCGAATTAATTGGTCATCGCTAGTTAGAACCACTGGAAAAAAAAAAAACAGAAACCGCCAGAAAGCACATTAAAGTGTGCGCGGCCTATCTTGAGTTCGCCCCAGAACTAACACAGATAATCGATTGTATGTTTTTAGTAGCAGAGTGCCTTGTTGATATCCAATCCAAGATGGTTACAAAAACAATGGCGGCCGTCGATTAAAGCCGCTCCCTCCAGGAAGACGTAGCCGCTCATAAAATACCTGCAGGACTCAAGATACGGAACTAGCGGAAGCCCGTGCTATGCACGGGTGGTGTTTGATGCACCGTTACAAACACTGGGACGATTTCCTTCCTCATGTGTTTGTTACGGAATGCGTGTATCCCGTCTATGTGTTTTTGCGTACCCTGGCTAGGAAAGGGTGTTTTTCGTTTGCTTCACTCCCCCATTCAGCGTATCTCTTGTTCCGGAGTCCATACACTTCCATTACATATGATTCTTTCCTGCAAAAATGGTTGGAATACGCGTTTGTACATGTGAAATAAATAAATACGCCTTTGTGCATGCGAAATAATAAATACGCCTTTGTACACCGGAAATAAATAAATAGGCATTGGAGACATTGTAAGGGAGGATTAAACAAACGAAGCTTCAACAATCAGCAAGAGGGCGAGCAGGCTCATTCTTCATACGGTAGCAAAGAAAAAGGGCGAGTGACCGACAATGAAAACGGGTATGTGCTCTATCAATTACTTGCGGCCGTCTTGTGGCGGCCGTTTTGTGGCCGTCTCGTTGCTGTCCATCCTACGCGACAACTCGATTTTATTAATAAAGATAGTACTATTACGTAATAATAATAATAATAATAATA